>BLKR01002832.1:0-174542 GCA_011170035.1 Teleogryllus occipitalis
TTACAAGCCTCGGTTAACACTGCGGCTTACAAACTCCAAATGCATTTTCCCTAATGATATTAATGACTATTTCTACTGTTATCTAAATGCATTTGTAGATCTTATTGAAGATAGTTTTAAATTATTTATTTCGTATATACCGTAACTCTTTTGCTGTATTGTATACCCGTAAAGAACATATTGCCGGCATTTAAACATTTAAGGATCCCTGTTAGCCACGTTTTTCTCATATACGTAGTATACTCAAAATACACATTTTTTAAATTCTTAACACTAGAAATATGTTTTCCTCAGATCGACCAACCGTCTATTTGCCTGCCTAAAACTAGAGCTTTAAACGCAAACATCATTTTTAGTAAAATAAATATTGTGCGTTCAATCTTGATGTCGCCGCCCATCGTGTTTCAAACGGACGTTTCAATTTTTAGGGTACTTTACATGAAGCCACGTAGCTCATTCCGCAATAAAGAGGATATTGAGTTATTACGCATGTGCGTTTACCGCGGATTACAAATCAACTCCTCTTACACTCACGGTCAGCACATGCACGTAATCTCTTTGACGTCTGAGCCTGTCAAACAACTATGCCCGATGACTTCCCTGCCAATTAGGTGCTAATGTCATATAAGTTTTTTCTTTTTTTTTTTATTTGTTGCGTCTATTTTGACGCAACGCGTCTCTAAACCCCTTGGGGGGGCGTTGAGCGCTTCGCGCTTCTTGGAGTAATCCTCCTCTAATAGCGCTTGGAGTAATCCTCCGTTAGTATAGTCTGTCGCGTCTCGTCGCAGTCGGTTGTCAAGAGGACCGCCAGGTAGCATCTCCGCGTACGCGCCTCCTACCGCGCGCTCCTGCGTCACTACCCAGCGGCCGGAATTAGGAAGGAATAAGGATACGGGTAGGGTTTAGGGCACTTCACAGGGGTTGGACTAGCCCTTGTGAAGCAGCCAAACTCGTTTTGTTGGAACAAATTTCACATGAGATTCGACGGGAATCGAACCCGGATCTCAGTGGTGAAAGGCTTGCGACTTTGCAATGAGCCACGAGTACAATTTTAAATGAGATTTCCCATATGTTGATTGGAAAAGACTTCGACCCTCTGAAAATGCCCTAAAACTGAAACGAACTACATTCTAAGACACTTTATTATGGAAAAAAGTGCTTGTCACCGGGACAGTTGGCTCAGAGCATTGAATGATGTCACTGCAGTGCCTCCGACCCTGGAGGACCTAGTTTCGAGTCCCGACCTTGCCAGAAGTTTTGACACTAGATAGCTAGGTCGAGTTCTGCCGCGGTCTGGAGGAGAATTCTAGCGGCCGGCTGCTCTGACCGGTAGTTTTCCGTGGTTTCTCTCATTAACACCAGGTGCATGCCGGAGCAGACCCTAATAAACGGGCTACGAACCGCGCAATGTTTCCTTCTCCTTATTTACGCACACTACATAACAACATGCCGGGAGACCAGACTGCAGCTTAGAAGACTGGGACGGTGACCTGCTGTCGAGAGATACCAGGTTGGGGAACACCTCGTTAGCCGACAAGTATGTCGGCACCGAATCTCACCATCCAGCGGGATATGACCGCCATCTCTCGAGGAAAAAAACATGCACACTAGTGGCCTGTTCACATCATTCTAAGCCAAGCCTTTCCAGAATATTTAATCGAACGACCACATTCTTGATAAAAGCGATAACCCGACTGGAAGTATTCCTCTGTCATGGCACGAAAATCGAAGGGAATTCTTATTTCATCCGCACATCCAATTAAACGGAGCGAAGCTGCGGTACGTTTCATCTTTGCGTCGAAATCGTATTAAAACGTTTCATCCGTCTGCATTCCTCTCCCTGGCTGTTTTGCTACCGGCCCCACAAAGGTCTCTCAAAGGCCTGGATCCCGCCCCACGCCCCGACCGCCGGCGGCTGCCGTCCTCGACCCCTCCATCCCCACTGCCTCCGCCGCCACCGCCCCCGTCGCCTCTGACGCGCCCGCTGCCCTCGAGGGCACCGACACCCCACGATGTCGCCACCCGCCTCGCTGCCCCTGCCCCTGCCCCGCCGTCCCCGCTGCCCCCGCCATCCCCGCCGGCCCCGCCGCCCCGTCGCCTTGCCGCCCTCACCGTCCATACCGCTTCCACCCCGCCGCCCGCGCCTCCGCCGCCGAAACGCGAGGGTTAATCGATGCAACCCCGCAGAAGACGTCCATCACGCCCCGCTTAACCCCATCCGCAATTTGAACCGCGGCCGCCGGCGGCCCTGGGGCGTGGCCACTGCCACCCCCGCCCCCGCCCCCCGCCCCCGGCCCCGCTCTCCCCTCGCCGGCGCTCGCTCGCCCTTCGAATTGGGTTACTGGCGCGGAGGCCTGCCCAACAGGCGAGGGCGACAAGACCGGAGTCACCGACAAACCGGGCAAGAATGGCAATTTTTTAAACAATACTTAAATATCGTTAATGGAATATAGAATGACGAAAAACTACCGGGAGTGGTTGCACAGTGGTTGCTCAACTTATGTTACTGGAGCGCTTCTCACCGGGAAGTCCTTGTAGGTTCGAGTTCCAACGGCGGCAGGATTTTCGACAATTCAGCTAGGTGGAGTGCAGTCACTGTCTGGAGGAGAATTCTAGCGGCCGGCTGCTCTGATCGGTGGTTTTCCGTGGTTTCTCCGATCAACACCAGGCGAATGCCGGAGCAGTGCCCTGACAAAGGGGCCACAGACCGCGTGTGAACTTTCCTTCTCCTTCCTTGTACTTCCTCACCCCTTACACACACATTAACAATGCACTACACTACCACACATGCCGAGGGACGGGTCGGAGGCTTAGAACGTGTCCCGGCTGTGGCGGTGCCCCGCTGGTGGAAGATACCTGGTTGGGGAAAACTCCGTTAGCCGACGGTAAGTCGGCGCCAGATCTGGCCATCCAGCGGAGGAAGACCACCGCCACCTTCCGAGCAAAAACACGCACTGCACTTTCGAGACTAATGACCTCAGTAGTTGACGCGCCCGGAATCACGAAAAACCGGTAAGCGGAATATTTCCTGGTATTTTTATATACCGATTTTCTTTCTAACAGAATAAGTGGCGCAGATTTCGGTCCTGGATTGTCTAATGCGGTGATTCTCTACTATTTTACCGTTTCGAAAAATTTCCAAGAGATATCAAAGGGGTTCTAGTTAATAGAAATAATGTATAAAATTTTAACGTATTTCATCTAATAGAATTAATTTACATTGAATTGATATTCAGAGAGAATTAAACATATATCGATTATTAGGAAGAAAAGTAATATATCAGCACCCCACCGAAATTTTTGATGAACAGGACGAAAACCACTATCCAAACAGAATACCTTTCATTTACAGTAACTACATATCTGTGGTACTGAAGCAATCAGTACTCCAAAAATATGTGAATTTTGAGAAGGCGCTTTTGAGTTCGCTTAAATGAAGATATTATTTACAATTAACGTGGTAAATCTGTAAAAGTGAATCACAACTAACATCCTCTTCCTTTCTGGTAGGACATTGGTATGAACTTTCATGGCTAACGATATCACAGATATGTTATATTACTGGTAATTACGTGTTGTAACAAATAATCAACTTTTATTATCGACTCTCAGGTATATAAGAGGTAGTAATATATTTAAAAATTTTGATAATGAAGTTGATGATTCTTGAACATTTTGACAACAAAAATGAGCATTTTGAAGTTGCGGATAAGTAAACTGTGGTGATGTTTGAAATGTGCAAACGGTGAACTCTCGTAACGGCGTTTACAGCGAAAAAACGGGAGCCATAAGATAGCAAACAATACATTATTCTCGAAAATGAAGATGGATATATTTATCGACCTTAGTTCATTATCGCCCGAGAACTTTAAAAATCAGGTAATTATACAGACGCAATTTCAGCTATTTCTCCTCACGTAACATAATATGTTATACCCTTTTCTCAATCATTACTATCTTTAATGAATATTTTTCACTTATATAAATTAGTGCACACATACTGCAAGCGCTACTGACGTGCGATCATCTTGTGATTGAAATCTCTTAACAATGTCATTTTCAGTGTAAAGTTAATACGTCTTTTCTATTCGCACGCCTACAGGCATCGAAACAATGCATCAAATTTAGTCTTAAAGAAGCCATAAAATCCCATCTAGTTCCTCAAATCCGCCAATATTCGGAGCTGTAACTAACGAGCCGTTCATCCATAGCCACATCAAGACTTCTCAGCATTGTGACGCTTCCGCCCAGAAAACCCCTTGATCCACCATTTTTAACCCCCTGCTATGACATCACCCCGCCCGCTCCCCCGCCCGGCCACGTCACGATTCGTTCACGCCCTCGGCCGCCCTACTGGCCCAGCCATCGCCTCCGCTCTCTAAATCCCACCCCTTGGCCTTATGCCTCACCCCGGCCCTACCGTCTCGACCCCGGTTCGCAACATCTCTGTCCTCACACCCGTTGTCTTTTCCCCGACTCGCCCTGTATCTGCCGCGTCCGTGCTCCGCCAGTGCCCCGCCTCACCTCCCATTGCCTCCTCTTAGCTTCACCCTTGCCTCCCCGCCAACTCCGCGCCTTTTCCCCGCCCCTTCCACGCCCCTGCGCTCTCTCGAATCCCCCTCTGCCTCGCCCCTTTCCCTCCTCGCCTCCACCACGCGTCCTCACATCCCTTTCTCTGCCCCGCCTGCACCCGCACCAGCAAAGTACGACGCCCTCTCTCTCTCACCCTCTCTCTTGCAAGGCCGCTCTCTGCCTGTGGGTCTTTTGAGCTCGCCGCGGCGAACAGTGCAGCGAACCGAGGTCACCGCACGCCGCGCCAATTTCACCGAAATTGCCGCAGGCGCCGCGCAAGCCATCATCACTATCATAACATCGTCATCGTCATCGCGCCGCTATCATCATCCCCACTTAGACGCGCGCTTCTCCAGCTTAGCGCCGGGCCACTCGTCCACTTCCCTTCCCCGCCACGCCGCCGCGCTCGCCGTCAGCCCATCCGCCCTCGTCCGCCCTCGTCCGCCCTCGTCCGCCCTCGTCCGCCCTCGTCCGCCCTCGGCCGCCCTCGTCCGCCCTCGTCCGCCCTCGTCCGCCCTCGTCCGCCCTCGTCCGCCCTCGTCCGCCCTCGTCCGCCCTCGTCCGCCCTCGTCCGCCCTCGTCCGCCCTCGTCCGCCCTCGTCCGCCCTCGTCCGCCCTCGTCCGCCCTCGTCCGCCCTCGTCCGCCCGCGTCCGCCCTCGTCCGCCCTCGTCCGCCCTCGTCCGCCCTCGTCCGCCCTCGTCCGCCCTCGTCCGCCCTCGTCCGCCCTCGTCCGCCCTCGTCCGCCCTCGTCCGCCCTCGTCCGCCCTCGTCCGCCCTCGTCCGCCCTCGTCCGCCCTCGTCCGCCCTCGGCCGCCCTCGTCCGCCCTCGTCCGCCCTCGTCCGCCCTCGTCCGCCCTCGTCCGCCCTCGTCCGCCCTCGTCCGCCCTCGTCCGCCCTCGTCCGCCCTCGTCCGCCCTCGTCCGCCCTCGTCCGCCCTCGTCCGCCCTCGTCCGCCCTCGTCCGCCCTCGTCCGCCCGGTGTGACGCGTCTCCAGTAGGCATTTCAGGCTTCTGTTTCTGTTGGCGCGTCCGATTGATTGATTGATTAGGTTTTCCTGAGCGTCAACTGTTAAGGTCATTAGTCGCGTAAGAATAGTGCATTTTTTCGTGGGAGGTGGTTGTGAGTTTCCTTCGCTGGATAGCGAGATCCTGCGCCAACCTACAGTCAGCTTGTGAGGTTTTCTCAACCAAGTATCTCCCCCCTCACGCCCCAACTAGAACAAGCTCTTAGTAACTGACTCGTCTCCCGGTATGTGTAGTAGTGTAGTGCATGTAACTATGTGTACAACAAAGGTGAGGAGAGGACAAGGAAGAAGAGGGAAAAATTGCGCGTGGACCGTGGCCGGTTTGTTTGGGTATTGCTTCAGTATACGCCTCGTGTGTAGTGGAGAAACCACGGAAAACCGTCGATCGGAGCAGTCGGCCGCTTGAATTCTCCTTCATTGCGGCCGAACAAACAGCCCACTTGCCTTACCAACCGCGCTCTTCCAACCTGCTCACTCCACTTACCACTTTCGCTTTCCTGCTGTAGCGTTTTATCGTCGGCCGCTCTCTAGACCGCACGCTCTCTCATTTGCAGGCTCTCCCGCCTACTTCTCCACACGCTCTCATGGCCACTCGCTCTCTTGTCCACCTACCCTCTTGTCCGCCGGTTGCTCGCCTTCTCCTTTGCTCACCCTATCTGTTGTACTTTCTTTTTGATCCCCGTCCGCCCGCTCGCCCGCCAGCCCGTCTGCTCTGTCCTCTCATAGCTGGTTCTTGAACGCTTTCTCCCTCTCCTTCCCCCTCCCTCTCCCTTCCTCACCCACTCCTGCACGCTGTCTCGGCGTCTCGCTCGCAACCCGACCGAACACACTCTCTCTCTTTCTCAGTCTCTCTCGACACTGTTTCTCTCGTTTTTTGTATCTCCCTACTCTCCTCTGGAAGTACTTCTTTCTCCTTCGTTACTTTGCTTCCTTCCTCTTCTTACCTCATTGTACTTTCCCTTTTTCTCCTTGACATATCCACCTCCCTTACTTTTAATTTTCTATACCTTTGATTTGTTTCTTCCCCCCCTCATCATCTCATCACCATTCAACTTCTGTGCGTTCCATTCCACTGTTGTGTCCCTGCATCTATCTCCTTCTCCACCCCGCCCGTTTGCGCTAGCGAGCGCCCCGCCACGCCCCGCCTGGTCCCGCCCTGTCCCCCCGCGTGGCAGCGCCGCCGAGCGGATGCTTCTAATAATGATATCGAAAAACGTTTGGCGGGGCGTGGACGAGGCGAAAATGGGGCCGTGTTTGCCGAAGCGGACCCCGCTCCGTATGCATACATCGGCTTTTCGTAACCTTTCAGCTCAAATATTTCGATCGCGCGGTCGATGATGCGAGCGCATGAGTGGCCGGTCGCGCAGCCTCCCCCCTCCCCCCCCTCCCTCGTCACCCCCCACCCTCGGTGGCCTGACGCTTCCCGCCCCGCCCAGTGCCAGTGCCATCCCGCTAAAACCTCCCGTTCGCCTCGTGCCCGGTTACGTAATGGTGCGATTCTGCAACCCACAGCAATTACCCGTTCGACCCTCCCTCCCTCCCTCTCCCCTTTCCCCTCCACCCACCCTTCCACCCAGCCCCCCTCTAGCGCTCCAACCATCCTCGCCGCATTCGCGATTCTCTCTCCCTGTCCCTCCGGCCGCGGCACGCTACTAGTTCACATCCCGCATCTCTTCTCTCTCTCGTACTCACTCACTCTCCCTCTCTTGCTCAATCTCCCTCTCTCTCTGTCGCGCGCGCGGGCGCAGTACGCGGCGACCGCGAAACCTTTGAAAAGATTCGGGCGTAATGGCAGAAGCCGGTGTCTAATAATCATCACCGTAATGATGATGATAATAATATTTTAGCCCTGTGACGGCCGTTCCGAGCCGCTTCCGGACCCCGCCCCTCTCCTCCCTTCGTCCCCTGCTCCCCACCCCACACCACCCCTACCACCGCTCCCGCCTCTGCGGGGCCGGGCGAGTCTAACGAATGTGGCGCCACGTCACGCCGAGGCAGAGAGAGACGGGAAAAGGGTTGAGAGAGGGAGAGAAAGAGAGAAGGGAGAGGGAAGAAGCACGCTCGCCGCTGCAGCGAGATCACCGGTATCGATTACGGGTGTCAAAATCTGTCGCGCCACCAGTTCTGCGGCTCGGAGCTTCTTGGGTCGAACGTCGTTGCGGCGTTGGGCGGCCCACAAGAGCAGATGCGGTGCTGGGCTCGTAGGAGCCCCGGCCTTTTCGTATGTGGCGAGCTCAAAAATGCAGGGCACATACGAGCCGATTCGTCATGCGCCACTTAACTGAACTCCGGAACTCACGAATGCCCGCTTTGTGACGGAAACTTGCTTCGAAGGAATTGTTTCTGGGTCATTCAGTACACAACAACGAACTTCTCGTTATAGAGTTGCTAAATAAGTGAACAATTTGAGGGTTCTCAGTTTTTTTACAGGACGAGTCACGTAATTTTAGCACTTCCTGTAATTTTTCAACGGTTGAAATTATTGCAATACAGTTTTCGCGGAAGTGCATGAGGAAAATTGGGATAATATCTTATGTGTTTTCTCGTTTCCATTTTATCACTTGTATTCAACGAGATATTGAGATAGCTTTGATTTTTTCCAATGGAACTATAATATATATATATATATATATATATATATATATATATATATATATATATATATATATATATATATAAAGTCTATCATGACGAGCGCAAAAAGACGAATCCAATGATATACATATATATTACCGTATGTAGGATAAACATATTTTTTAGTCATTTTGATTTTTTTGCGACTAGTATTTAACGGATATTTTGAATGTAACAGTCCACCACCCAAGGTCACGCAGCGCTCTCCCTGCTAGCGAGCGCTCCGTGCATTACAATATTTGTTAAACACGAGTCGGAAAAGTCAAAATTACTCAAAAATGCAAAAAATGCTGATCTAACATATGTCAATATATATTATTTGATTTATCTTTTTATGCTCGTCATGATAACTTAAAAATGTATAATTCCATTTGAAAAACAAAGTTAGTTCAATATCTCGTAAAATCAAGTGATAAAATGGAAATAATTACATGTATAAACTAGCATCATTGCCTCATGCACTTCTGTGAAAATTGCATTTCAGTAACTTTAACAATTCAAAAAATTCAAAAATTGCAAGAGGTGCTAAAGTTACGTGACTCACCTTGTATACAACAGTACTCAATTTTGTGAGAACAAAATATTAGGCCAGGAAAATTAGGTTTTGCGAAAGCAAGACATTTTAATTGAGTTGAACTATAGTAGAGAACTTCATTTTGGCTTTCTGAGGAAAGGGGTCATATATCGAATGCAATCTATGTGAAACCTCCCCAGATATAAAAGATGTTTTTATTAGCTGTAAGGAAATGTTTATTTATACAAAATCACATATTTGACAATTTATGGTCGGATTAATCCGACGTTCGCAGCTAGCGATGTTCCCAAGCCTGGGCCATGTTTTTATTCATTATTTACACCTGGAGATTACCGAGACAAGTGGCGAGTATGACGTACTTCCTTCTCCGTGTCGTGCGTACATGGCCTGCCAGAGCTTTCTTTCGTCACATAGCTCGTATATAGCGTCACATAGCTGAGACTATTTCAATGGAAAGTTACAGCTCCATATTTGCATCAACCGGGAATTGAAACCTCGTAGGCACCTGCCCATAAGCCCCCGAGAGGATATATAAAATTATTCTTACCCATTTGTAACACATTTACATTATTTACTTATAAAAGATGTATTTATATAATTATACTAGCTGACCCGGCGAACTCTGTTCCGCCCTAACAGCCGGTCCCATTTTTTTCTCGCGTCGCACTCACTATGAGAAACTGTACTATCCTTGTTGCTCTCGTGATAATAAAGCAATTGCAGATTTGTGTTTTTCTTTCAAACAAAGAAGAATTTAAAAAAAACCTCTGATATTAAATAGATAATTAAAAAATCTATTACGTAGCAGAGCGTTTTTTTTGGAATTGATTTTTGTTTAAGAGAAAAATACAAAGCTGCAATCATAGGGACCGGCTATTAAAGGCAATAAATAAGGAGATTTTGGAATTTATTAAGTTAAATTGTTTATTTTAAAATACAAATAAAAAATTAAGTAGATTAATCATTCATTATTGTTCCTGTATATTGGTGCACAAGTTGCACTCTTCAGTTAAGTACCTTGTGATACACGACATTTTTTGTTTTATTATGAGGCGCAAAAACAAACAACGCAGATGATCTTCCGACCCGTGAACATGCCACATATAACTGACCATGGGAAAAACATGGATATTCTAGATTCAAACCACAAACCAAAACGTGCGAAAACGTGCCAAAACGTGCGTTCTCACACAGAAACGCGGTCGAACGGGATAAACAGTATCCTATGTCCGTCTCCTGGCTCTAAGCTTCCTGCTCACCAATTTTCTGCCAAATCGGTACAGCTGTTCTTGAGTTATAAATAGTGTAACTAACACGACTTTCTTTTATATATATAGATACTAGCTGACCCGGCGAACTCTGTTCCGCCTTAACAGCCTGTCCCATCTTTTTCTCGCGTCGCACTCACTGTGAGAAACTGTACTATCCTTGTTGCACTCGTGATAATAAAGCAATTGCAGATTTGTGTTTTTCTCTCAAACAAAGAAGAATTTAAAAAAACGCTCTGATATTAAATAGATAATTAAAAAGTCTTTTACGTAGCAGAGCGTTTTTTTTTTTGGAATTGATTTTTGGTTATGAGAATAATACAAACCTGTAATCATAGGGACCGGCTGTTAAAGGCAATAAGTAAGCAGATTTTGGAATTTATTAAGTTTAATTGTTTATTAGAAAGTACAAATAAAAAAATTAAGTAGATTAATCATTCATTATTGTTCTTTTATTTTGGTGCATAGATTGCACTCTTCAGTTAAGTACCTTGTGATACACGACATTTTTTTGTTTTATTATCAGTCGCAAGTTACAACAGGCAACAATGACCGCTAACACGCAAAATCACGCGAAAACGTGCAAAAACGTGCGTTCTCACACAGGAACGCTGTCGAACGGGATAAACAGTATCCTATGTCCGTCTCCTGGCTCTAAGCTTCCTGCTCATCAATTTTCAGCCAAATCGGTACAGCCGTTCTTGAGTTATAAATAGTGTAACTAACACGACTTTCTTTTATATATATACTAGCTGACCCGGCGAACTCTGTTCCGCCTTAACAGCCGGTCCCATCTTTTTCTCGCGTCGCACTCACTGAGAGAAACTGTACTATCCTTGTTGCACTCGTGATAATAAAGCAATTGCAGATTTGTGTTTATCTCTCAAACAAAGAAGAATTTAAAAAAACGCTCTGATATTAAATAGATAATTAAAAAATCTATTACGTAGCAGAGCGTTTTTTTATTGATTTTTGTTTAAGAGAGAAATACAAAGCTGTAATCGTAGGGACCGGCTGTTAAAGGCAATAAATAAGCAGATTTTGGAATTTATAAAGTTAAATTGTTTATTAGAAAATACAAATAAAAAAATTAAGTAGATTAATCATTCATTATTGTTCCTGTATTTTGGTGCATAGGTTGCACTCTTCAGTTAAGTACCTTCACGCGAAAACATGCGAAATCACGCGAAAACGTGCAAAAACGTGCGTTCTCACACAGGAACGCTGTCGAACGGGATAAACAGTATCCTATGTCCGTCTCCTGTCTCTAAGCTTCCTGCTCACCAATTTTCAGCTAAATCGGTACAGCCGTTCTTGAGTTATAAATAGTGTAACTAACACGACTTTCTTTTATATATATAGATAGATACTAGCTGACCCGGCGAACTCTGTTCCGCCTTAGCAGCCGGTCCCATCTTTTTCTCGCGTCGCACTCACTGTGATAAACTGTACTATCCTTGTTGCACTGCGTACGTGCAAAAACGTGCGTTCTCACAAAGGAACGCTGTCGAACGGGATAAACAGTATCCTATGTCCGTCTCCTGGCTCTATGCTTCCGGTACAGCCGTTCGGTACAGCCGTTCTTGAGTTATAAATAGTGTAACTAACACGACTTTTATATAGATATAACGGCGAACGAAAGGCGGCTATCATTATCGCCTTCTGTTATCAGTGCGGCGTTACAACAATGGGTTACAACAGGCAACAATGACGGCTAACATGCGAAATCACGCGAAAACGTGCAAAAACGTGCGTTCTCACACAGGAACGATGTCGAACGGGATAAACAGTATCCTATGTCCGTCTCCTGGCTCCAAGCTTCCTGCTCACCAATTTTCAGCCAAATCGGTACAGCCGTTCTTGAGTTATAAATAGTGTAACTAACACGACTTTCTTTTATATATATAGATTACAATTTTTCTGATAAGTTCCGAGACGTCTACTCATAAAAGGTTTCTAATTAACCACAAAACTTTAAGGGACGTTAACAAAATTGTAATGTAGTAGTAATATATTAGTTACATATATATGTAATATGTACTTTCAGTAATATGTAGTACTTTTGTAGGATTTGGTAGGATTTTAGTAATAAGTACTTTTGAAGGATAATTTGTGTACTGTTATTGCCGAAAAGTTAAGAAGAATAGAATAAATATCATAAAATCTAATTATTATAATTAATAATATTTATTTTTGGGAATAGGCCCAGACAGGCCCACCGCTAGCTGGCCGGCGAAGTTAGACTACCGATCCAATAACGCCAAATATATACATATATTTACTTTTAAATGTGTTTTTCAATACCAAGCAATAAAACGAATAGAAACCTATACATTCTTGAGTTTTAAGAAAGAAATTCAAGTATTTTTACGTTTATATTATACTTTATTTTTGTGTTAACAGGAAAACAGAAACAAAACAGCAAATTATTTTGTTTCAAGTAGATGCTTAATAATCCAAGATTTATTACAAAAACAATCAATTGTAAACAATCGTTGTATTATTCCTTTTATTTATATCTATTAATTTCTTGGAGAGGTTTAAATAATCAATTCAACATTAATATCTAGGCCTCTCCTTTTCATGTGTAGAAATGAACGTCAAGCTTCATGGAAACACAATCAAATTCATAAGAATGGTAATCAAGACCCTATTTTATTTTGGTCGACTCTTAACTTCTGTGAAATGTGGTGCTGTTATAAATCGGTACCGGTCGATTTCTGACGTTAGAGCTTTCGCCCTTTGAAAATCGGTTCGCAAAATCTCTATGACCCTTTAACTAGTCTCTAGTTGCGCCACTTAGAGGAGATTTTTGAACTTTTCAGCGCAACTCGTAATGACGTCTACAAATGTAGCTTTTCCTCCTTCCTCGAACGTCTTATACATTTTCGTTTTAGTTGTACAAGAAATGAAATTAAAGAATAAATGAATTGTGAATGTATATATACGTGAATTAGTGAGTGGCTAAATGAATGAACAAATGAATGAATGAATGAATGAATGAATGAATGAATGAGTAAATCAACGAATGAATGGGCAAGTCAGTGAAGAAAAAATATAGTATGCTGTATGGGAGAATGTACGAATGATTGAAGAAAGAGTTAAATAATTATTTGAGTAATGAAATGTCTGAGAAGCACAAATCATGACACCTCCAGCAACAGAACCTATGAACCAAGACCTGAACGATGCGAGATTGACTTCTCTCTGTCAGACTTTCTCCCGCTGTAATAGAACGATTCAATTTTATTTAATTCTTTTATCGATGTTTTGCACTTGCGTTGAGAACTCGACATAAAGTATTAACTATCCTGCACCGCTTTATGTATCTATACTCTTCAAGGGACATACTGATCCTTGTCGCCAAAATCATTTTCCAAACCTAATACCGCCATCGTTGCTGGGATACGCCTAAGCTTTTATAGGCTCGATCACAATTGCCAATGATACGTGGATTACTTCCGTCGCACATGGTGAACCGAGATGTATTGCCCTGTCAACCTTCACATATAAAGTCACCGTGAGGGTTTCGGGTTTGTTTTGTGACATACAACGCAGAAACATGTTTCTAATTAACTTGTGTATATTGCGTTCAGACCACTAGGTAAACGATAACAGTTTCAGCGTACCTGTCAACAGTAAAATGTGAAACACGAGTTAATTGAACATCATTTTTAATTCAAAATCTTTGGGAAATTAAAAATCACAGTATCATAAATTAAGAAGGCAGCGCTTCAGGCAAATGTGCAAATCTCCATTTTAAATATTTTATTTTGTCTACAAATATTTTGTCATTCTTCCTTGCTTTTATTTTTAATCGCGATTCAAACGAGACATCTTGTCTCTAAAATTACAATATCTCTATGGGCAGTATTAACTGCCACTAGGAAAAGCGTTACTATCACTTCCAAGGCGCTAAGATCCACTACGCATATCGCAATTACATCCACGTACTCGCCATATGCCTGTTGAGGTGTTGGGGACTGCAATATGTGAGATGAGAGATAACCCCATTGCTAGGCCCTAGGGTAGGAGAACGAACAGGCTGGGAAAGGAGTGATCGCGCGTCATCCGAGACCCGTTGGGTAAGTGCTACTCCGGCATGTCTGAAATTTATTGGAGGAAGCAATGGAAACAACCAATTAGAGCTTCATTTTGTGAATGCTTCAGCTTTATTTATGAATTAATTTATCCTATAAACCTGTAAAAATCTATGTCTTGTATAAAGGGAAATACGAGTACAATCAGAATCCCTACCCTCTTTTACTACATACAGTTGAATTGAATAATTGTGGCAACGAGCTTTGTTACATTTGTAACAAGAAATATTCTCTCTTGTAATGGAAACAATTTGCATCAGGAAACGAGATTCAGATTTGATTTGATAGTTCTACTGACAAAATTACTAAACCCTCTTTTAGGATCAAGGTCCTCTAGCCGACGAAGCTTCCATTGCAGGCTCTCATCTGTATACGTTATCGCAGTCGGTAGTTACTAAATCACTTCACTATATAAGTGAAACAGGGGTAGAGGGGAGTGACACCTAAAATTAGCGGTCCTACGACGCTACTGCGCTCCAAATTTTCGTGAATATCCCCGTATTCCCTCTCTCACTCTCCACTAAAACTTCATTAAAGCTATCGTCACTATTTATTCATTTATATTCACCGCTCCACAACGGTGAGGCAAACCCGATCAACTCGAGGCCAAATTCAACCTTGGAAGAAAAATTAATAAAACGTGTGTGAATTTTTATTTTATTCATTTATTATTTCATTATTACTGTTTAGGAGCCCTTCAGCCGCAGAGTTCATTATGACTCATAATCCATAGAATAAGATAGCGCTAACAGTGGTGGTGAGAATGATGGTAGAGATGTAGTGGAACAAGAAACATAGGGAATTTGGTGAGAAAATGAACATTTAAAATGAACAAGAAACATAGGAAATCTGTCCAGGAAATCTGCCGAGCTCTTGAATCCTCTACCATGCTAGATTCCAGATTGGCCAGGGAACCCGAGCTCCAGTAGCAAATGTCAAAAGTGCTGGCCATTTAGTCATGTCTCGCAACCTTGTGTGAGGCCAACGTTGTCTCGAGTTTGGACCATCTGTTTACCGGAAATACAAAGGAAAAATGTCATTCATCGTGGACACATGGAAAGTTGTTTGAGATTTGTCACTGGTAGTGTCGGCATTTTTTAAGTAATGCTTTCTGAATAAAAATGTGTATTCTAAATAACATACTAAAAGCGAATGGTTTACAAAATACGTGATAAAAAATTTGTGGGAGTAGGGTAGTAATAGAGCCCATAGTCAATAAAGATAATATAGAGATTATTATCCTACAATCCGTCGGGCTTTTCATTTCATAACTGAATAATAATTTTAATTCAATGTAAGCAAATTTGATATAAACTTATAACGGTTACAATGGGGTATACGATCACGTGCTCTACATTTTGGGGAGAGGTCAAATATGAATGCTTTTTAATAATCCGCGTGAAGTTAACTGTTGGATATATTGTAACACCGTAATAATATGTGATGACGTTCACAAAAAAATCATCTTTAGTACACATATTTCCTAGTTTGCTCGTGTCAAGATTAAGATTCATAACTGTGTCATTAATAAAAGTTGCATTATTTTACACTTAAGAACATGAGATTATCAATTTTTCGGATCCAATTTAAGGTATATTTCCGTTTTCTATAGCAACCCCAAGGAATTGACATGCCATTCAATGTGATAGACTTAAGTGCTACATTAAAGAGAATCGTTCTTTCTTTCACGCTTAGCAACAATGTCAGAGAATATTTTTACATTTAAATATTGAACTGTTTTAAAATTTAATAAATAAGTAATATTTCTTATTTTCATTTTATTCGGTTTTAAATACTTTTTTAAACAACAATTCATCCTGGGTGTAAATTCTCAACAGGACCGGGGTCATACACAGTTTCCCAATGATTCTGAATGCGATTTCTAAGAATCATCATTGTTATCAAAATAAATTATATCCCGTTTCAAAATTTCGGCCTTTTTTATTTTAAAGTCACAAATTGACGTTGGAAGAACTCGAAAGCTACATTTAGAATTCAAAATCCAAACAATCATTTCCGCATTAGCTCAGTTAATAATGCGAAAATGAATAAAACCCCCATTGATCCCTTAATAGTCCACCTTTTAGGGTACATTACTATGTTTTCTTTACACTCAGTATATTAACGTCTGAGAACACTTTTCATAGTGTAAAGTAAAATGTCAGGTTTTACTAGCAAGCCTTGACAAACCGAAACGGCTGTCTGTAATTCATTCATTACTATGTGTACTCTCTAGTACTATTCCAGAAATGAGTGAGAAGACCAGAAACAGAAAAGGGCTAAACTATTATCATTGTTACTGAAGTTGCTGTCACTTCCTCGATTTATCAATCATAACTGATACATTTTCCCCCTTAGACGATCATGATATCCTCGCTGCTGTAAGATATTGTGTGTTTGTAATGCATGGGCACATGGAAATTGATATATTGATCCATGTCAACACAGGCTGAAATTGTTGAGAATTTTCCATTGTCTCCTTCCCGGTAAATTTTGACTCCGTTGTTTTGCCAGGCAACGCAACAACAGTGCACTCTTTTTACTTGAGGTAATATGTATTCATTTCTTAGGTGATTCCTGGTTCAGCGAATATGCGATCAGATGACAACATGTATTCTCGGAATATTTAATTTTGTCCAGCATTTAACCAGAGTTCTTTTAAATGTCACAAGTTCCGTATGACTGTGAACATGACAACGACTGGGGATTTTCGCCCTTCGAAATGTCCTGCCCATGGTTTCTTCTATTAATACCGGGCGAATGCCGGAGTAGTACCCTATCAAATGGACCACAGACCGCGCACGATCTTTCTTTCTCTTTCCTTGTTCTATCCTCACCCATTACACACACACACTTACATGCACTACACTGCCACACATGCCAGGAGACCGGTCGACTTAGAACTTGTACCGGCTGGAGCGGTGCCCCGCTGGTGGGAGATACTTGGTTGGGGAAAACCCCGCAAGTGGTCAGTAGGTCGGCGCCGGATCTCGCCATCTAGTGGGGGAAGATCACCGCCACCTCCCGATGAAAATCATGCACTACACTTACGAGACCAATGACCTCAGTAGTTGACGCAATCGGAATCACTAACAATCCATGAATCAACGGCTAATTTTCGTAGCACTATTTTTAACGCCAGTGCGCAACATTGGGCACACTGCGCGGGCTGTCGAGTGGATGGACTCGGTGGGCGACGACGGCGGCTCAGCCCGGCGCAGCGCAGGCGGCGATAAAGCACGGCACGTCTATGATTATCACGTAGAGACTCCCTTTTGCATATATCACGTGAAATATCGCCGTATCCGTAGCGTATAATTATAGAAAAAGAAGAGAAAGAAAGGGTAAAGGACGGGACAACGGCGGCGGCGGCGGCGCAGGCGCGGACGCGCGCGCTGTTGGAGGCGGTGGGAACGGCGGAAGCGGGGTCGGTGGAGGAGGCGGACGAGTGGGGCTGAGATGGACGCGGAAAAGGATGGCCAAGCTGGAGGTGGAGGCAAAGGCAGAGACGGCGATGGAGGCGAAGATGTGTACTGTAGCTGCGGGGATGATTGTAGTGGAGGTGGTGATGGAGGTGACGGGTATGGATGGACGGAGGTAAGGCTGATACGAAGGCATTGGCGGTAACGGCAGCTGTGATGTAACGGCGGTAACGGCAGCAATGGCGGAAGCGTTAGCGGTGGCGTTGACCGTGGCAGTGGTGGCGGAAGCGGCGGCGACGGTGACAATGGTGGTGGTGGTGGTGGTGGCGGCGGCGGTGCGGTGGTGGCGGTGGCGCTGGCACTGGTGCTGGCGGTGGCGATGGCGATGGCAGTGGCAGTGGCAGTGCCAGTGGCAGTGGCGGTGGTGGTGGCGGTGGCGGTAGCGGTGGCAGCGGCGGCGGTTGCGGTGGGGGTGGCGATAGCGAAGGCGTTGGTGGCAGTGGTGGCGGTGGCGGTGGCGGCGGCAAAGTATCGCGCGGTGGTAGAGACGTGGCGGCATGAGGGGGAGCAATGGCGGAGGCGGGTCAGGAGGAGGGGCAGGGCGAGTTGGAGTTGTGGGCGGCGCGGCGCATGCTGGAACACGTTTTCCCCTGTGGTTAGCAGTGTTCGGCGTTGCGGGCGACGGACTCGTACGTGGAAATTAAGTTAAAATCGAACCCCGGCGTCTCACGAATTTCAACTGGCACGACGGAGAGAAGGGAGGTGGCGGGAAAGAAGAGGGAAACGGAGTTGGCCTCGGAGAGAGTGAGAGAGAGGCATCGGGAGAAAGGGAGGGAGAAGCGTGCTCGTCGGGGCTCACAAGCACGCGTGCGGGCACGGAGCACGTTCCGTGATGGCGGGAGGCGGGAATGGTTCAGTTTTATGGGGTGGGTCAGGGGTGGATTCAACCAAGAACCTTAGCCTGGTGAACTTTCTAGAGACGTCGTAGGAGAAATGCTTATAATTATAATGCATTCCAACTTACGATAAAACCTTTTTTTTCTGGGCGTGACGTTTGGGAGAAATAAAGCTACAATATTATTTAACTGTTATTTTCATACTTGTTGGGCTTAAAGGTTTCTAAGTACGGACTACTGAACAAATATGAAAATAAATTCTTACGAGAGATAATAAAGTGGCTGGCATGTGTGTCTCGATGGTCGCTAAGTGCAATACAATGATAAAGCGGTAACCGGTTGCCCATTTTCCTTTTACTTCTTCGGGGCTCAGGTGCGGCGCCCCGTGCACTACAGCCCACCCCCCGCATCCACAATCTAGCACGACGCGGTTCGCCGTAATGTCACGGTTATCAGACCAGCTGTCAAAAGCATTTTTGAGACTATATTCTTACTTAGCGCCCTCACTACATACACATACATATACAAGTTAAAACGAAGGAAAACAAACAAACGACTTTCTCATTAAGAGTACCATTAGTTCGAAAAATCTGACGGAAAAAAAACAGCAACATGGAATACTTAATTCCCTACCATGTATTTTCTTATAGATACTTTCTCCTTAAAAAATACCTTTTAACAATTATTCAAAACTACTTTTACTCCAAAATATCATAAAGGTATTTATTTTAAAGAGTTCTATGCATTAAAACAATAAAAATATTAAAATGCAGAAAACTCCTTGTTGTGGTGTGACGGCGGAGAATGGGGTAAAAAAAATAAAAAAAATATTTGAAATATTTATTTTTCGTCAAAATAATTGTGCAGAACATTTACTTCTTTTCGGTAGGAAGGGTCAGATTTCATTGTCTTGCCAGCTGGACCATTGGCTTAGAAATGAGATTTCCTTTTTTAAAATGTTTTTCAGTCTCGGAAAAGCCAATCGCGAGCCTCCGATTGTGGGAAGATTTCTTCAGCGAACCTAAGATTATACATTAGTTATGTCTTAATTATGAATTAGTTAATGGCACAAGAACATTAGGATCCCACTATTTTCTCTTTAGGTAAACCCTGTCATGCACAACGCAAGACATTGCCACGTTGTGAAAAATTCCTTGAAGTATTTGCACTATTGCAAGCATTGTTTCTTTCTGAAAAAGACGCAAACCCGATAGCCCTGCGCTGTGTGCGTTACTATAAGCGTTTATATGCGTTATTATATGCGCGCCTGCTCGCGCGTGTGTGCGTGTGTGCGTGCGTGCTCGTCTGCGTGTGCGAGTGTGTAGACGTAGACTGATAGGGACGATAACAACTACAGACACATCGCATTTCGCTGTCTTGTTCCACCTTTCACTTGACTCCACATGATAAAAGAAATGAAGTGACATAGTGAGACATTGTCAAGAGAAAAAAACTTCGAAGTTTCTTCTAAGCATAAATTCTCTGGTTTTTAAGACTTACTTGATATTAATCGCTCGTCATTTTCTTACATCCCCGCAAGATAATTTTTAAATATTACACCCAACATCTTTAAATATCTCTCTTCATCTTACACGCATGTACATCTTTTTATGCCAAATGGCCTTTCCCATCCTCACGAAATAACATTTTATTTGCTTACATTTGCTGTCCGCAAAGCCAGCAATGAAATATAGAAAACGAATAAACAAAAATTTAATATTTATTGCACATATAACCACATTGCACGACTAAAATATCTTTCCCTGTTGGATTAGAGCTTGTTATTTTTTAATATATTCAGAGTTCTATAAATCAGTAAGAACTTTTCGTTTCTCATTATTTCATATATTGTGTATGCTAAGGCTATATAAAACATGTGAACTATGCATCATCACTCAACCTTTGTCTCAACTTCAAGTGAAATGCTAACGATACTATTAATGAATGAATGAATGAATGATGCATTCCGTGCCATAATTATGCAGAATTCCCTTTTTCGCCATTCATTAACGAGGGAAAAGCCCACGTTTTGTTACGAAAAGACACTGGGGCAAGACGCGAAGTTCCGCCGTGCGCGGATTCGCAGCCGCATTGAAGTAGCGTCGCCACTGTGCATTAGCGCGGCCTCGCGGCCCCCACCCGCGCCTTTCTGTTCTCTCTTTCCGCTGCTCTTCACGCCACGCCTCGCTCGCAACAGCCCCACAGCCTCCCCCTCCGCCCCGCCCCGCCCCGCCCCGCCCCGCCCCGCCCCCGCCCGACGTCACGCCAGCCAGTTGGAGGCGGCGCGGCGTCGGCCCCTTCAGTGAGGTACGCGACCAGCAAAGTTCGCGAAACACTGGCCTATAAAAGTTTCGTAAATTCGGCCGCACGGGCCCGCAACGCAGCGGGATCGGGCCGCGTGCCGGCGCCCGAGGGTGAAGAGGGCGGGGAGGGGGGAGTGCGGCGGGAGAGGGGCGGGGCCGGAATGGGAAAGCGGAAGGTTCACAAGTCGAGCCGCCGGATAGCGTTGGGTGTGGTAGTGGTGGTGGTGGCGGTGTGATGGGAGGGGGAGCAGGAAAGGCGAATGGACTACGAGGTGAAGTGGATGAGGTGAGAAGAACGAAAGGGCGGTAAGATTGGTATGAGGGGAAAGAGCGTGAGAGACTCTGTGAAATTGAAGAGGTGTTCAGAAGTCCGGCAGTCAGATGGTGAAGTGTGTTTGGAGATGTACGATACGTAGAAGTGTGGATGAGCAACGGATTTTTAGAGAGAGAGAGAAAGAAAAAGACAGAGTTGCGTAATCGGCGAAACGGAATACCGGATGCTCATGGGATAGATTGAAGCTGAAACTGAGGAATTTCTGGACGGGATACGAAGTGGTGAGCTATGTGATGTGGTTACGGGCTGAAAGAATGGGATGGTTTTGGTACAAAATGGTACGTTTTTTGACATTGGACGATAAGACAGCCAGTAGAATTGACGTTGGGGTACAGATGTAAGTGATTAAGATGAATGAGTAGTTGTAAGAGTTGTTTAAAGCAAGTTGAGTGGAGTTTAAGGTTCATGGGATATCAGTGGTAAAATAATCTCTGCAAAGAATTGATGTGATTTTGTGAAAGAAGGTGAGAACCGAATATATTACACCAGAGAGATGAGAGCTGAAGTAACGGAAGGTGGTTTTAGAAAAAAAATAAACCAATTTTGGGATGCTGTGCTATGGAAGTTACCTGAAGCCTCGAGACGAGTTAATGTCAGATTTCAACTACATCCACGAAATAGACGTCGACCAAAGTAGGAAGATGGTACTAAGCCTAAAAAACGAGGATAAAGGAACTGTACAGAAAATATGCACTATTCAGACGAATTGCAAGCGCCAGATGAAATGGATGTCGACGAACTGGATAGCTGGATAAAGGATGAAGAAGGAAGACAAACCAAGATACGGAAGAAAGAGGTGATTCTTGGAATGAAGTCCTGCTCGTGTCATTTTAACCTTTCATCAGTCACGGGCAATATATGGGTCACTTCAGTTCAATGGATTCAACGATATGTAACCGATATCGGTACCACAAAAATAGTGTACGAATAGTTACAAATTTTGTACAGGCTCTTCTGCAGGATTGTCGCAGTGTCCTTGCAATGTTAGGTAAAGATAAATACAATAAAAATGCGGAAAATAATCAATTTAAATGTGTGGGTACATGCGCCACGATCCACAATCGTTGTTTTTTTTCGCCTGTTGCTAGGAGCAGATTCGTTCCTAATATATTACGCCAGAGAAGCGCTAAAGAACTGGTACTTAATAGTTCGCTAGATGTCAGTAGCAGTGCAAAACAAAAATATTTAATCTAAAAGCAATACACTGTAAATGAAATGAAGGAAAATTATAGAATTCTATTAAAATTTGAACCAGACACATTAAAAATAATAACGTTAAACACCGTGGTTTATATAATTTTTTGTTCTCTTTCGTAAGGTTTGAGTATATAGAAAGCCCGGGCAACGTGGGGTATTTTACTAGTTTCTTATATTGACAGCATATTCAAAGATTAAAAAGAAATGCATAATTTTCATTATCAGGAAGTCAATATAGTGAAGTACATTAAAGATATCTTCAAGTAACGCAAAAATGAAATGGAGACATAATTATTAATGCTCCCTTTTCCAATAAAAGTATCGATCTTCAACCAAAAAAACGCGTCATCGCAGACCTTTTACAATTGAAGGTTGCTCAACACTAAAGAAACAGTTGATGCCCGCAAATATTCAGGAGTCAATGTTATCAACCATATTTGCAGTACAGAGAGTGGGGTAGTGATAGATAAACGAGAAGTAACCTCCCAAGTTGAGGAACTTTACTTTGACAGTATTCCATCTAAAGTCTTCATAGAAAGATACTGGAAGTTGCAGCGCCCTGAAATACTTTTACTAGACGAAAGCTAATGTGGGGTAATTTAGCACCCAAGCGACCTTAAAATGTATGATGTTAATGACCAATTACAAGGAAAGTATACTTGACTTTACAGGAAGATTTAAAAGTAGATTATGGTCAAGGTAAAACCACTGTCAAGGTAGACCTTTCTCACACCTCTAGTGCGAAGTGATTGTTATCGCTGTCGAAATTGTAATTGGATTGCCGTGACTTCCTTCGCCTGGAATTAATCGGAGAAATGACGAAAATATTCGTCCAGAAACGCCGTTCTCCAATATTTTCATGAAGTTGCATCATCCTCATATTTCAAATCTTGGAACCGGGAGAGGTGGCTCAGTATATCACCTGATGTCACTGCTGTGCCTCGAGTACCGATATTAGTAAGATATTCGACACTAGCTGGACAGCTAGGTCGAATTCAGTCGCTGTCTGGAAGTGAATTCTAGCGGCCGGCTGCTATGATCCGTAGTTTTTCGTGGTTTCTCCGATCAACAAGCGAATGCCGGAGCAGTACCCTACAAACGGGCCACAGACCGCGCGCGATCTTTCCTTCCTCCCTTGTCCTTTCCTTCCTTGTCCTATCCTCTCCCTTTACCTGCACACTTACACTACCACATATTCCGGGAGACCGGTCGGGAGCTTAGAGCTTGTCTCGGCTGGGGCGGTGCCCCGTTGGTGGGAGAATCCTGGTTAGGGGGAAAACCCTACTTACCGACGGTAGGTCTGCGCCGGATCTCACCATCCAGCGAGGGAAGATCACCGCCATCTCCCGACGAAAAAACATACACCACACTTACGGGAGTACTGACCTCGGTAGTTGACGTGCCCGAAATCACTAACAACCAACCAATCAATCATCAAATATTGGATTTATGAATATACGAACCTAGAATGTGCAAAGCTCTAGTTACGGACTTTCTGTCACATGAACTGACCGTAGCACCCGCTTTTACGCCACAAGGTGAAAACGTCCATGCTTTACACAAGCCGCGGTCCCACAACTCCAGCTGTTACCCTGCAGTCGTGCGCTAGTAGCAGTGCGGCAAGATGCAGTCACGAGGCCCAAAAGGATTGGCAATGGGAGCACCGGGCGGGGGCCAAATGAGTTCAGGGGTGCCAAGGCAGCACAAGAGCAAACTCAAGGAGCCACCGCTGGAAAGAGAAGAGGACCTCGCATCCACGACTTCGGTTCACCGCGGTCTCGCTTTGTTTCTACCCCCCCCCTATTTTCGCCTCTCCCCCGGCTCCTGAACCATCTCCACCTCTCCCCATCTCTCACTGGACCTCTTAACAGCTCTCCTAGTCCCTCCTCACGCATTACGCGCAACTCTCGCTTCTCGTCCCTTGCCATGGCTTTGTCACCGAGTCCCCGCCAATTTTCTTACCCGGTTCCCTTCCATCCCTGCCCATCCCATTCCTTACTTTCCATCCCACCCCTTCCATCCACCACGGTCTTCCACCCCTCACCCCTTCAATCCAGCCTTTTCCCCATGCTTCTCGACCCTTCGGTCCCAGTCCATTCAATCTCCACACCCTTCCACACCGTCCCTTCGGTCCTTGCAGGAGCCCTGCCTTTCCCATCCCAGCTCTTTCCAACTGACTCCTTTACGTGCCTCTTTACCCCTCCCCACCCTCCTCCAACTCACTCGACACTTCAAGACGTTTCTCGCATTTTCCTCCAAAACTCTTCCCATTCCTACCCATATCCTCACGGCGCCCTACGCCACTGGCATCGTCCTTGCCACCCGCGGACGCCAGTTGAGTCGCGCCGGCATCTCTGCCCCCACCCCCCACCCTGACTCACGCCTCGCGCCTGGCACCTCCGCTGCCCGCCGACTCCGCCCTTCTCATTAGACTTTGTAATTCCACGTGCAAGTGTTCCGTCGCTCCTCAGTGTCGCTATAACCACGCAGTCAGTAGCAGTCGTTCTTGTAATTATATTTTGTTCGTGGTGGGCGGCGGCGCCTGAGCCACAGGCGTCGCTGGAACACGGCGGGCCAGCGCGGAAGGCGCGAATGGCGGAGCGGGGGCGGAGGCGGGAGCAGGGGCGGGGGGAAAGGGGTAATCCACGCGATACAAGGAGAAATTTGCGCTGCCCATCTCAGAGCAGAGTACCAATAAACACTTACCGACCACGTGGCGCATATCGTCGAATGGTGGGTGATTTTTCAGTTGATCCAGATATATGCAGGACCAGATAAATCGAAAGTCACCCGTCTTAAATCTAATTTGAGTGATTGAAACGCGAATGACACTCGGATGACGAATTATTTAATTATTGGAAATTTCTTATACGCATGCAATAAATTCCCATGTATTATCATTATCTTGATTCATATCTTCAATGGTATACTTTAATACAACCATTAGAGTGTACTTCTGTGACTACTTGGAATGTTCCCACTTGCTCAGGGCCAACACGCGCCCTCACGGGTCGATGCTCAAATGTGTAAAGGCTGCATGGAGTTAAATGTTCTCGCTTTCGTATGTTTAAAGCTGGGCTGAAGGCAGGTAAGCTAGTAGGTGAACCTGTGGTCAAAATGGGAGAGAAGTGAAGAGCTCTAAGTGGGAAGGAAGGAGCGGGCTGAGAGAGCTGATTTGCCGGGGTAGGGTGGCTGAGTGGGCAGGACGGGAGGGCATGGCCGAGTGGGCGAATGACTCACGCGGCGGGCCGAGGTAACAGACATGCGACACAGTAGTTGAAGAGTGACGTCACTCCGGGCGGCAGATCGTCAGGAGACGTCGGATCCGAGGCGCCAGCGCCGCGACTGGCGTCACCATCGCTGTGGCCGAACCGCGCGTGCGCCACTGCGCTTCTTTGCAGCCCCTGCGGCCCCTACGCCGTAAATGGGGCGGCCAACGAGTGAACACGGGGCGCAAGCGCTTCGCAAGTGCTTCGCTAGTGCCCGGGAGACTCGCTTGCGGTCGCCGCACACCCACACGGCCTGGCCATACTCGCCCTTCGCATCCTCTCTGAATCGCTTCCCTCGCCCGGCTCGGCCTCTCCCACATCCACTGACATTTTACCCACCATCCTGCCCACTCACCCTCCCTCAACTCGCCCTCCCGCTCACTCGCCCTCCCACCCACTCGCCCTCCCGCCCACTCGTCCTCCTGCCCACACGCCTCCCGCACACTCGCCCTCCCGCACACTCGCCCTCCCACACACTCGCCCTCCCGCACACTCGCCCTCCCGCACACTCGCCCTCCCGCACACTCGCCCTCCCGCACACTCGCCCTCTCGCCCACTCCCTCTCCTGCACACTCGCCCTCCCGCACACTCGCCCACTCGCCTCCGCCCACTCGCCCTCCCGCACACTCGCTCGCACACTCCCTCCCGCACACTCGCCCTCCCGCCTACTCGCCCTCCCCGCACACTCTCGCCCTCCCGCACACTCACCCTCCCGCACACTCGCCCTCCCGCACACTCGCCCTTCGCACGGCACACTCCCGCTCATTCCCTGCCCGCCCTTCCACGCTCGCCCGCTCACCCCCACCTCGCCCTGCCCGCACTCGCCCTCCCGCACACTCACCCTCCCGCACACTCGCCCTCCCGCACACTCGCCCATTCGCACTCCCACTCCCTTGGCCATGAGCACTCCCGCTCATTCTCCCAACCACCCTGCCACTCGCCCTTCCATTCGCTCGCCCGCTCACCCCCAACCTCGCCCCCCTGCGCCCTCCACTCACTGTCTGCCCCACCCCGAACCTCACTCGCCCGCACGGGGTTTATTGTGAGCTCGAGCGGAGAACTGAGAGCAGCAAGGAAAGATACGTGGGAAATGCTGAAAGAAGCGACACCTAGCGGCGGGCACGAACACTCAAGCGCGCCCGAACCCGCCCACGCCCGTGCACAGAGAATAAGGAAATGCGTAATCGCATTGAGAGATGATATTATTGCGAAGGTTCAATGGTGTCAACTCTCCCTGTATTTCGTGTATTTATTTACTTATTATTTATTTATTTATTTATTTATTTATTTATTTATTTATTTATTTATTTATTTATTTATTTATTTATTTATTTATTTATTTATTTATTTATTTATTTATTTATTTATTTATTTATTTATTCGTTTTCTTTTTACTTACTAAACATTAGCGTATATTTGTTCAGTATAGGCATACTACATACATATTTTTATAGTAGATTTTTAGTCTATATCCTCTTTGTAATAATATTTGCTCAGTCCTAATTCTCGTTAAATTACACAATATTTTAATATCGTCTATAAAATAACAATTCCACCAATCTTTTTTTGGACCAATTAAAAAACGTTCCGTTTGTTCTCTATAAATATGCTTTGCTATTGGCAGTTTATTCGTCATAAACATATTCATGGTTTTCCTTCAGATAGAATCTCACATTCAAGGTCAAAACGTATTGTTCTATTTCAATAGATCGATACATTGTTTCTTTCTAAGCATCTGCCTCATGTACCGAGTATCGCAACTACCATCTCTGCGACACAGTTGAAAACACAATGCCTATTGGAGAGTTTCTATTTTCGAGAGAATCTATCTCAGTGACAGCAGACGGCTCCAAGCTGCGTTGCGAGGGACAGCTTTCCGTCCGTGCTCTCTGCACGCTGATCCCCCGTGTCACCAAATGACCAAATGATTCAACTGCGCTGCCAAGTGTCACGCCTATGGTCGAAGTATGAGTTCTACGGGTGATTCAGTGTTTCCTTCGGACCCGCGAGGTGAAGCTTATTATTCATGATGATGTCATTTCTACGAAAAAATAATTCAAAGCAGCGGTTTTTAATTTATCAAAGTGTAGTATGCAAGACGGAAATTTATAAGCTTTCGAAACACTGATTTACGATGAAAGGCACGGTCCACATTTATGTGCATAAATTTTGTTAATGCTACACTGTGATGAATACTAATGGTGTTACATTTCAGTCGTAAGATGAAGGCAATTCGGAGGAAAACCTCAAACGGCGAATGCCGGAGCAGTACCATATCAAACAGGTCACGGACCGCGCCATGTTTCCTTCTGTAGCGTCGCGTGGTTCGGCGCCGCTGCGTCGGGCCGCATCGGGGAAACCCGTCCTAAGCCGGATGTAGAATGGGGGTGCAGGGCGGCGGCGCCACGCCGCGCCGGCTGGAAAGCCCCGTAGGAATCCCGGCTGGAAACTCCCTGAAAAGGACGCGCGCGGACGCGAGTCTAAGAGATGTCGGTTGCAGCCCGGGAAGGGCTGGCCAGCGAACCGTATGACGCCCGCTGCTTGTCGGGTGGGGGCGAGCCGACGGATATTTAAGGCTGCGCCGACAGGCGCCTCGCGGGATACGCAGGGTGTCGAAAGACGAGAGGTATCTCCAGTGCTATCATTGCACGTGATCTTCAGGTCGAAGATCGGTTTGGCGACAGGCCATGTAACTGGTGTACTTGCGGGACTCTATGTCCGACAGCTTCGCACCTTGCGTTGCTTTTTGCTGCTTCCGAAGCAGTGGTTCTGGGCGAGGCCTAGGGACGGTCGCGGGGTTTCGCGGCTAAGAGAACTGAAAGTTTGCCAAGGGGTTAGATTTCTGTATTATAATCTTTATACATTAATTGTAAATATACTGTAAATATATTGTAAATATCAATCAGAACAGTCGTCTGTGTTTTTCATTCTAGTCCGTCACACTTCCCATTCTGTGTCCAATCGAGTTTAGAGCTTGCCCCGACTGGGGCGGTGTCCATCTGGAGGGAGATGCCTGGTTGGGGAAACCCCACTAGCCGACGGTAGATCAACGCCGGAACTCGCCATGCAGCGGAGGAACATCACCGCCACCTCCGGAGCAAAAGACACGCAGTACTCTTACGGGACTAATGACCTTAGCAGTTGCAGCGCCCGGAATCACTAATAATAAACCAATGAATTAATCAATCATTTCAAACAACATCAAATCTGTCGCACACTCAACTCTAAGCACACTCTTTTGCCGCTTTTGTACAGATGTCCCGGCGGTCGTCGCTTTCGTACTGAACTTTCCCCCCTAAAGGTCGTGTGAATCAAAAGTTGTGTTACCATGAGGTGCATTATTTTTCTTCACTGGTGCGATTGCGCTTAAATTTCGAAAGAACGGCATCACACCTGAATCTCTAGCACACTGTTTTACTATACGTAGCGGAATGATGAATAAAAGTCCCAACAAACCGTGATTAGCAATATTTCAGAAATATAAATTTTCGGTCCATATTCATAGAAAACATATTATCATGATAATATATAGCATTAATTTATTTGGTGACGCATCTAAGTTTCTGAGTTCCGAATTCAATTTTCAATACTTTGAATAGGTTAAAAAATTTTAATCATTGTTTCCCCATTAGAATCTGTAGCAAAGATCATGTCGGAGAAAACATTGTAGTACCTCTCTGGGCGCAATTCAAAACAGGAAGCATAGCATAACACCGAGTGACAGTTCCCACCTGCCAGAAAATCTCCCTCAGTTTCGGCGGTCGGGCAAAAGCCGTGTTGCAGCGACAGCCTGACATGCGCCATCTCTCTCAGCGCTTGTCCTCGTGTTTCCCTGCCCAAACGCGCCTCGACCGAGTTGTACACTATCGCATGTATTGTGGAGCATCGATACTTTAGATTCAGAAGTATCGATGGATTGACACAACGTTGCGTTGTTAGTATTGTTGGTTCATACTGTATCGAAGCATTGTAGCATCGTTGTGTCACAATTCGAATTATCATGCGAAGCATTTCGCTGACGGACAAGTTGATTTCATCAGTGCCGGTAGACAGTCGCTGACGGACAAGATGATTTCATCAGTGCCCGGCAGACAGTCGAATGCCTTCTTGGGTTGAAACCACATTCTCACTCTCTGTCTGTCTGTCTCTCTCGCCCTCTATCACTCCCTCTCTCTCCCTCTCTCTCCCTCTCTCTCCCTCTCTCTCCCTCTCTCTCCCTCTCTCTCCCTCTCTCTCCCTCTCTCTCCCTCTCTCTCCCTCTCTCTCTCCCTCTCTCCCTCTCTCTCCCTCTCTCTCCCCCCTCTCCCTCTCTCTCCCTCTCCCTCTCTCTCCCTCTCTCTTTTTCTCGCCCTCTATTTCTCTCCCTCTGTCTCCCTTTGCGCTGGAAAATTCGTCACGGGCGGTCAAATACACCACATCGAACTAAATGATACATCCGATGTAATCGGTCCCGAAATATCGATAATTGCTTTCCATTATATAAAGCGTTCCTTTGTTAATTTAATAAACATTATTATTTACTCATTTCTAGATTTCACAAGTTACTACTTTGCTCGTATCCACAAACTTTTCGCACGAAACTACAGGTGAAGATTGCAGTACCTCTCGGTGTGACACAATTCACAACAGGAACAAGAACTCCAGCAGAAGACTCAACTGGCAGATTCCGCCACGAACGAATCTCTCTCGGTGACGGCGGGCGGGCGCAAGCCCTGTTGCGGTGACAGCTCCCCGTCCGTTCTCTCTCTCGCCGCTCGCTCTCAGGTGTCGCCGTCCAAATGCCTCGGCCGTGACGCGCGCCGCCACGCCCCCGCTCTCCCGCCGCTCCTCCCACTGCGCGTGCGCCGGTTCAAGAATTTCCACGCGCGCCGGCCATCTGCTTCATAAACGCAGCCTCGCGATTAGGATTTACGACGCCGGAGTTACGGGCGGCGCGCTGGCCGAGGTGGACGTTGGTGCGAGCGGCGGCGGCGGCGGTGGCGGTGGCGGTGGGAGAGAGCAGATGTGTGATGGAGACAGAGATGACAGAAGGCAGTGGAGCGGCTGGCCTGTATTTTTACTTTCTCGCCATACTACGTATTTAGGAAAGAAAGAGAAACATTGCAATTACCTGAAAAATCGACGATTTCTCGACACAAAACACGTATTGTGAAGTCCTGGGTTCCTGGGAAAAAGTGGATTAATCTTGTACCTCTACGTAGTAAACTGCTTCCTCTAAAACTTTCTCTAGTCAGAATCCACGTTTTGTGGATTTTTTTCTTTTTCTTTTTTTTGTTATTTAAGGTAGTAGTGACATCTAGGTCATTAGCGACCACTATTAGCATTAACGTTATGGTAACTATGAAGGTGCCGACCTGGGTGGCCGAGGTGGCTAAGAGCGAGTACCGACTCAGCGCTTCGGTCCGAAGGGTTGCGGGTTCGAGTCCCGCCTTGGGCATGGCTGTTTGTCCCTTGACTTTGTATGTATGTGTTGTCGCGGAGGGCCTCGCGTTCTGCTGACCCCAGATCAGAGGAGCCCGCAAGTGTGTTGGTGTCTAGTGTATGGTCGAATTTGCGTCCCATCGGGGCGTAAAGGGTAACCGGCTGTCGGCTGGATAAAAGCCCTAGATAAAAAAAACTATGAAGGTGAAACGAAATGATGATAAGGGGTGAAAGGACGAACACAAATACAGCCATGCCCGAGGCGGAACTCGAACCCGCGACCTTTCGGTCCGAGATCACTGCGACACTACTGTCTTAGTGATCTCGGCTTCCGGGCCAACTTTGTGGATTTTTTATTACTAAAATTTGATTGAAAGCAAAATGTCTGTCGGTTTGTCTACTCGTCCGGCTGTGATCAAACGCTAGTGTCTAAACCGCTCAGACGAATTTTTCAAAAGTTAATGTTCCCCGATCGATCCGTCCTTGCGAGTTTGAACCGTGTTTTGATTTTGATTGGCACTTTACATTAAGCCTGTTTTCAAACGTTTCTCAAAAATCGCTCCATTTCGCTCCCAAACGCGTTTTATTTTTATCTTAGATACAGTACAAGTACAATATTGAAGATGTATATTGAAATATATCGCTCGTGGACTGCAATAGTGACACAACTAAAAAAATACGAATTGTGCGTTAATGCTTTTTCCAGATTTTCAGATTGGTCTACCTTCCAGATGCAACAGCAGCGTATCTTACAGTACAGTATACCACCTACAAGTGGCACAAGTAGGAATGAAAGAATGATGCATTTCCATACAAAGTGAAAACTTGAAACTCATTTTTTCAACACCTGATTTTTTAGTTGCAGCTCACGAACGATATATTGAAATAATATATGAAATATAATATATATGAAATAGAATACATTGAAATATAAAGATGTTTCAAATATATCCAAGGCCTCTTTCATCTCGTGATTCATTTTATGTTAGTCTGGAGAACCGCCGTCGACATTAAAATGTAAGAGTAAATCCGCCATTTACAGTCATTACCCGTTTTTAGCACCTCCAAACGTGTCCCATTGAACCATAGGCTTTCGCTATTTGCCTAATAGACGGAGGCTGAGACGGTGTAGGCAGAGTAGGCGGGAGAGACGGGGCGCCGCGGGTGGCAGGGAGGGCGAAAAGAGAGAAGGAGCGGAGGGAGAGAAAAGGTGGGGATGGCATTGCCCACGCTGATGCAGTTGCCATTGGCGACGGCAGGGGCAGCGGTGAACAAATCGGGTGCGGAGGCGACAGTGAGGGGGTAGCTGTGAGGGAGGCAGCCATAGTAATGGGCGGGGCGGCCTGTGAGTTCGGGGTCGGGGACGTAGGTTTCCGAGGGATGATGAATTGGGCGGTGGCAGAAGCGGGGATTGCGGCAGGAGGTGGCGGCGTGGGCGATACGGGGAGTGTGATGGCAGGGTTTGCAGTGGTGGCGACGAGGCGGGGGAGACAGGGGGCGGGGGGGAGGCGGGGGAGGCGTACCAGGCGGGGTCGTAGTGACCGCGTGGGGGAGTGGAGACAGGGATGTTTTCAGCGGTTGGAAGTTAGGCCGGCGGCGGCGACCACAGCGGGGGTGGAATGATGGGAGGCGGGAATGGTGAGTAGGCGGCGGTAGCGGACGGCGTTGTGGGGAGAGCAAGGGACGGACTGGTGGGGAAGCGGAGTGGACGACGTAGTGATGAAGGCGGAGGGGCAGAAGGGTGCGACGGGACGTCGCCTCGGTGCCGATGGCGTTCGCGTCGCTTTCGCCGTCTCACATCACTGCAGCCTCTCGCACTGCGCCCACGCGCAATGCTGTTTAGATATTTATTTAGTCAAAAAAACAGTTAAAAACTGTATGCGACGTATGGGGAAAAATCATCTGCGCACGCTTTTTTTAGTTTTAGAATCCCTTCCCAACAATTTAACTATTAATATTTGAAAGATGAAAATAGTTAAAAAATTAATAATAATAATAATAATAATAATAATAATAATAATAATAATAATAATAATAATAATAATAATAATAATAATAATAATATTTAAAATTATTAAAAAGTAATTTGAATTATTAAAAAATCGCGAGATTGACATTTCAAAAAATTAGACATTTTCGTTCCCGAGGCATAGAAAACCTATTTGTAACCGTAAACGAACTGCAGATTTGATTTTTCTGTATTGATACCAAAATAGTAACTCACCCTAAACTCTATTACCACTACAAGCAATGAGAGATTTCAACAAAAAGTGCACATATTGAAGCTACGTTTACCTCCAGAAGCAAATCAAGTGGTCATCTCAGCATTTGCTTAATGGATCAGGGAAACTGGACAAAAACCCGATCGAGATGGGGGTCATTCGCCCGGAAGCTGAAGTGCATTACTTGTTACAGGCATATTAAGTATTTTAAAAAATATGTAATGCAAATGTAAATTAGTTCATTATACTATATCATTGTTTTGTTAAAATAAACATGTTCCTTTGTGATGATCATATGCTGTGGTATGGTAACGGGAGCGATAGGCCTACGGAGTATTTTAACTCCTGGGTGTAAATCGTGGTTTTAGTTCAACTGGACAATGATCGCCGAGAGAGCAAATACATGATAATTATTTCTTTTTAATTTGAAGACAAAAAAGCAATATATTTTAATATTATGCATGCATTTCAGATCGTGTCAAGCACTAATAGTTTTATTTTGAATAAGTTCATGACATTATAAATACAACGATGTACCATAAACTACAATTTTTTTGTTTAATTGATATTATTTTACGGTTGTAATATTTCACTCTAGATAGCACAGTTTATAATATGATTATTTTGACAATAAAAATTATTTTCACAACACCATGTAAAAAGACAACGACTTCAATCCCTTCCCTCTGGTTCGTGAAACCAGTGAAATTATTTGAGTTCGTTTTCAGTTTAATGTTCTTCTGTACGAATCCGGCGTTCCTTCTTTTCATGGTGCAGTGACAATGAGTTTGTTCGTTGCTATAGCGAGATTTATTCGAGTATTGTAGTGGTGAAGATTCAATAGCTACTCACGCTAGTGAAAATTAGAGGTAAAAGATCCTTGGTTCATTGTCGTATTATCTCGTATGTATTATTCGTATATCGCAGGAAAATCTCTTTTTTTATGACGTCGCAATTTGCAACCCTTGTGCCGACTGTATACCCTCTGGATTCGGATCCTACCCTAGGACCTAAGACATTCCGTTTATGCAAGATTAATATGATGTTTCTAATGTTACCAACCCTCCTATTAGTATCTTTTTTCATAATGCAACTTCGTACAGTAAAAGAAGGGCTGGAAGAAAGGGGAGCTCGATAAAACGCAGATTATCTTTCTCAATGCGTCACATTCCGTTCTACTGTTTTTGACGACAGATCAAAAGCACGCAAAATCACATATCACCGCGTCAAGCAAATTTCCAAGAAACGCGGACCGGAAGCGGTAGCTCAGTGCATCAACTGATGTCACTGCAGCGCCTCTGACCGGGAGGTCCTAGGTTCGAGTCCTGACGGCGGCAGGATTATCGACACTAGCTTTTCAGCTAGGTCAAATTCAGTTGCTGTCTGGAGGAGAATTCTAGCGGCCGGCTGCTTTGATCGGTAGTTCTCCGTGGTTTCTCCGATCAACACCAGGCGAATGCCGGAGCAGTACCCAACCAAACGGGCCACGGACCGCGCGCGATCTGTCCTTCCTCTTCCTTGTCCTATCCTCTCCCTTTACACACACACGTACACTAACATGCACTACACTACCACATATTCGGGAGACCAGTCTGGAGATTAGAGCTTGTCCCGGCTGGGGTGGTGCCCCGCTGGGAGAGTCCTGGTTAGGGGGAAACCCCACTAGCCGACGGTAGGTCGGCGCCGGATCTCGCCATGCAGCTGGAGACGATCACCGCCATCTCCCGAGGAAAAGCATGCACTACACTAACGGGACTAATGACCAAAGCAGTTGACGCGCCCGGAAACATGAAAAAATCAATCAGTCAATCCAAGAAACGCGCGGAATTGAACCAGCAATCTTCCATCCATCAAAGCTCCCGATCTCTGCGTTTGGGGAGAGCTCGCGGATTCCGGCGATACCTGACACGAACCAACCACCAAATCATATGTGTATTAATGCCCAGCAGTAGTGTCCACTCCTGACCAAGCGTTACGGGAAAGCAGCTTACGGAGGGAAGAGCCACGATAATGAAATTTGTATGAGAAAACTGATAAGCGGGGAGATAGCGGTTCTCATTCTGCAAAGGAAGCGTAGCCGGAAGCTGGATTTTCGTTCAGCTAGTCGCAGAAACTCTGGCACTCCGCCCCGCCTCCCAACTTGCGCTCTGCCGCGGACGAAGCAGCCCCGGCCCCCGCCTCCGCCACGCCTCCGCCCACGCCGCCCCGTGCGCCGTCTCCGCCGCCGCCGCAGGCCGCGGTTCCACCGCCGGAAATACTTTGTTAAACGAGTGTTTACTTTTAATTTTTTCCAGTTTACGCTTCGCGCGGGGCCCACCGTCGGTGCCTGCGGGACGCGAGTGGCCACCTGCCGCCCCAAGCCCGCCACTTGCCGACCCTCCCTCACGCATCCGCCCCAGGTCTCCACACCCAAACCTCCGCTTCTGCCTCCGCCTCCGCCTCCGCCTCCGCCTCCGCCTCCGCCTCCGCCTCCGCCTCCGCCTCCGCCTCCGCCTCCGCCTCCGCCTCCGCCTCCACCTCCGCCTCCACCTCCGCAGCCACCTCCGCCTCCACCTCCGCCTGCGCCTCCGCCTCCGCCTCCACCTCCGCCTCCGCCTCCGCCTCCGCCACCGCCACCGCCACCGCCACCGCCACCGCCACCGCCACCGCCACCGCCCACACCGCCACCGCCACCGCCACCGCCACCGCCGCCACCGCCACCGCCACCGCCACCGCCACCGCCACCGCCACCCGCCACCGCCACCGCCACCGCCACCGCCGCCACCGCCACCGCCACCGCCACCGCCACCGCCACCGCCCCGCCACCGCCACCGCCACCGCCACCGCCACCGCCACCGCCACCGCCACCGCCACCGCCACCGCCACCGCCACCGCCTCCGCCTCCGCCTCCGCCTCCGCCTCCGCCTCCGCCTCCGCCTCCGCCTGCCTCCGCCTCCGCCTCCGCCTCCGCCTCCGCCTCCGCCTCCGCCTCCGCCTCCGCCTCCGCCTCCGCCTCCGCCTCCTCCTCCTCCTCCTCCTCCTCCTTCTCCTTCTGCTCCTCCACTTCCGCCTCCGCCAACGCCTCCTCCTCCGCCTCCGCTTCCGCCTCCGCCACCTCCACCGCCTCCGCTTCCGCCAACTGCCACCGCCACCGCCTCCTCCTCCGCATCCGCCTCCGCTTCCACTTCCGCCTCCACCACCGCCTCCACCACCGCCACCGCCACCACCACTGCCACTGCCACTGTCACCGCCACCACCTCCGCCTCAGCCTCCGCCACCGCCTTTGCCACTGATTCTGTTCTTCGTTGTCGCTCCTCTCCGCCCCCACCGTACCTGCGCCTTCGTCTACGCCACCGCCTTTGTTCTCAGCTCTCACCTCCACACACACACCCCGCCTGGTCCATCGCCTGCGCCACCGTGCCAAGCATCCACGTCCTTGTTTCCGATCTCGCACGCCCAAGTCCCCATTCCGCCCCAGCCCAGCGACTTGCCACCCCGTTGCCGCCTCTGTCCCTACCTCCGCTCCCTCAACACCCGGCACCGTCTCCACCTCCGTCCCCCGCCCCCGCCTTATCCCACAACCGCTCTCTCCTCCGCTCCATCTCCACCCTCATCTCACCCCCGCTGCTGCCCCTCCGCGGTTCCGCTCGGTCCCTTTGCTGCTTCTATCCCGGCCTGCGCTCCCTCCCCCCACCCGAGAGCCGCTCTCTCAAGTTGCCCGCGACGGACAGAGGTGCGATAAGGGCTTGCGAACTGGCCCCTCTCTGCCCAAGAGCTGAAATATGGAGGGGGAGATCGGGAGACAGTTAGAGGTTGCGGGGAGAACCCCGGAAATTGTTTATCTCGTTCGCGAAGAGCAGGTCTCGCGGCAAAGAGAGACGAAGCACCTGCCCTGGTTAACATTTTGGGTATGGGTATGAAATGTCTGTTCTTTTGTCAGCAATACACAAAATAAAATCATCCCTGTATTTGCCAATTCATAAACCTATTCTATGTCGCAAGAGTTCACTTTTCTGTTTGTAATACGCTGATTGGTATCGTTCTTAATTCAAAAAGATATACAAGAAAATGAGGTCATTGATGGAGATATGGCGAATCTCAATAGATTCAGGTATATGTAATAAAAGAAAATCCTTGTGAATGAGATTATTATCACAAATTTACATTAATAGAAAATGCGAATTGTGCCAGTAGAAAAATAAATATGTAGATGTTGTTTGAACTGATTCTATACTGTTGGACATCGAAATGTTTGGAGTAATTATATTTTCGCGCCTGAGAAATGTATCTCTGCTGAACTGAAATACGCTGAAAGATACATTCAAACCCAATCGTTCTTGTTGAAGCCACACTTGGATACAGCACAACACATTTTGTATCAAGACAAAATTAGCGTTTGAAATTAATTTCCAAATATGAATAATGAATTCCTCTCAGAATAATCAAACTGGTGTACACAACAATTACTTCTTAAGGCTGCTGCACGCAAGCGTTGCATTCGCGCGCGTTAAGTAACGCGCGGCGTAGAATACCACTCGTATATTCTGCTGGATCTTTCCAGTGTTAATCTACGACGCGCTTTAGTTCTCGCGCATCAACGCAACGCTCGTGTGACAGGCCTTAGGTTGACTGATTGATTTTTTCGTGTTTCCGGGCACGTCAACTTCGCTGGTCATTAGTCCCGTTAGTGTAGTGCATGTTTCTTCTCGGGTGATGACGGTGATCTTCCCCCGCGAGATCGGGCGCCGACCTACCATGGGCTAGTGGGGATTTCCCCCTAACCAGGACTCTCCCACTAACGGGGCACCGCCCCAGCGGTCTCCCGGTAGTGTAGTGCATGTTAGTGTAAGTGTGCGTGTAAAGGGAGAGTATAGGACAAGGAAGAGGAGGGAAAGATCGCGCGCGGTCCGTGGCCCATTTGGTAGGGTACTGCTCCGGCATTCGCCTGGTGTTGATCGGAGAAACCACGGAAAACTACCGATCAGAGCAGCCGGCCGCTAGAATTCTCCTCTAGACAGCGACGGAATTTGTCCTAGCTGAAAAGCTAGTGTCGAATATCCTGCCGCCGTCAGGACTCGAACCTAGGACCTCCCGGTCAGAGGCGCTGCAGTGACATCAGTTGATGCACTGAGCTACTGCTCCCGGTGACAGGCCTTAGGAATAGAATATTTCCCGCTATGTATCCAATTACTAATCCTAATACAAGAATTGGTCTTTCGTTATATGCTTCTAGTTGTGTGGTTTCTCCGACGTTTTATAGCGTTTTAAATGTATTTTCATGTTTAGTATATCGAGGTTTCATGAGATAATAAGGATACCAAAAAATGGCTAGTTCCCGACCAGCAGACCGAGACGCATTGAATAACATTTCGCTTGCTTCAAATGATGTGCAGGAAGAGTTGTAACCGTGACTGACGGACGTACACATGCAGGTTACCCTATAACTATATAAAAGCCTCTTCGTGTTGTGGGTGACACACCAACCCCATGTTTAACATATTATAAATATCCAGGCCACTTGAAATATTAACCCTTTAGTGGTCGCGCTCAGAATTGGAACGCGAGTGATTGCGTGAACTACAATTGTAATTCTTTTTTTAAAAAAAGGTAAAATATTAACAATATTTTACAAACAATTTGTCTTTTGGTTCAAATAGGGACGAGTAATGGTATCTAAAATACTTAACATTTACCAAATACTAATTAATGTATTAGAACGTAGACATATTACAAATTGTACAAAATGCTGTACAAAAATGTATATATTTTGCCTTTAAACAAATATAGTCAAATACATGCGAGTAGATATTTATTTTTGAAAATTATTGCGTTCTATGTGTTGTACACTTGTCATGGTTTGCATGAAGATTATTAAACAAAGCAGTTTGACAAAATTGTTTAAACATCTGTAGCCTCTATTCTGAATTAATTTTAATGTCAAAATCAGATAAATTTCTCACAGATTTTCTGAATGTGGCACGCCCACTGGACAAAATTTTCGCAGTACTGTCGAGTGATCTTGTTTCGTTGAAGTCCACAGAGATAACATCTCACGTTGAGCTTTGATAACTCCGCTGAACCCTCGGTCCATTCGCGAATTCCCAGTAGAGGTCTCCCACGTGTTCTTACACAGCTGTCGTCACAGATTTTCTGTCTATTTTTTTTTTTCATTTTTTATTTCATAAAGGACAAAGCAGGATCCTTTAGAAATCCCCTTCTAGACAACCTTTCTCTACTGTACTACTTTGCATACACATTCCAGAGCATCGATTGCAGCGATATTCATGTTGTCAGCTTAGGTCAGAAACTGAAACGCGAGTGGTTGCGTGGATTACTATTGTAATCCAAGGTGTTTCCGGTGCTTATCACTAGTGGAGCAGTTATCAGTTGAGTCATTTTTGGCTATAATTCAATAGCTTAGGTCTTCTACGAAAGATACTGAAAAGTCCGTGCCAAACGTTTGTCAACTCTTGTTGTACACTGCGAAAGAGCACGACTAGATTACAATGGTAATCCACGTGGATTCTGAAGGGTTAATCACGGCGTCACAGGCTTATGACACGCAATTAAGAAAATGAGAACAAAAGACCACACACCTCGAGTTTTGTAAGATTTGATCCTGGAGCGAAAATATGAAGAACAGTACATGAGGCGGAAAAAGAGTTAATGAAAATATTTAGACAGTGTGATCTATATCGGGATTTGGCACCAAATTAAGGGGAAACAAAATTCACTTGCGATGTTTTTAACTCGGTAAAACAGCAGTAAACAGTAACTAAAAATTACACTTTACATTTCTGAATGATTTTTTCCGTCACTTTCTCCCTGTACCCAGTACCTCTGTTGAAAACTTCCAACTTGTAGTTCGCTTTGAAGACTAAAAATAACGGAACGTTATTAGCTTCCGACATACAATTGTGTGGGCATACTAGTTGCAAACATTCCGGAAGACAACTGACCTCTCTCTCTCTCTCTCTCTCTCTCTCTCTCTCTCTCTCTCTCTCTCTCTCTCTCTCTCGTCGAATAGTGAGGAACCTCAAAAAGGAAACGTTGAAACCCAATACCGCAAACAACCTCCGCTTCCGGTCGACAATTTGTTTTCACGATCAATAGGATTAATATAAAACGCTGCGAGCGATTCAGTCCCTCTGTTTTGTTTTTCAGTATTTCATCCGTTTTTCGAGGAAATCCCACAGCACAACGATAATAGGCGTTGCCCACGCATGGGCGATATCGGTGTGGAGGGATGAACTGACCTCACTCTCCACACATATGCCCTTGTCCCTAATCGCATCTACTCATGTAGTTGGGGTGGGTATTTATTTAATTGTCGTTTAGTGTATTAACGGTACACAGCATACTCCTGCTTGCACTACGCAAACGCAGTATGCGTTGCAGAGTATATGCTGGGTGTACCTCAGGATTTGTATTGTGTCTTCAAGGTAAATGTTGAGCGGTTTCCGTTGAACTTCAAACTCGTGGTATTAATGTACCAGTAATACATCAAAGTAATGTAACCCTGAAGGACAAGTTATACTTAGTAAATCAGTAGTTTCTGGGTCGGTTGTGATGATATTCTTTCGGTGCATGGTAAATTAACACTTCTTTTTACGTTTCGTCGAGACAAAATTGTTCTGATTGATGCGTAAGTTATTTTACCTGTAAGTAATAAATTCACTCTCGACTTGCTGGTTCCTGGTAAGTTATCAGAACAAAATCGTTGTGATCACTGCATGACATATTCTTTGAAATTGAGCACTGAGTATGTGTGCCATGAAACAGCTGTGTCCACTTAAATTCCACATGGATAGATTAGCATTTGAACCCCATCTCGATCAGGTTTTGTAACCAATTTGCCTGATCTACTGAGAAGGCGTGCAGATGACTTCACTAGGCGGCGCACAATTGGTAAGCTCTCCTTTTGCTACTTGTGGTAATAGAGGCGAGATGTGAATTGTTAATTGTGTTACCAATACTTTTAAACCAAATATGTAGTTCGTTTTTCCTGAAAAACGAACATTTCTATATTGAAAGTATTACCTACCTCGCTTTGTTGGTACTGCTATTCATCACTCAACTATGTACACTAAAAGGGTGGAAAACAGATTGAGAACAAGAAAATGTGCGGAGATTATTTAACTGCTGACAGGTCTGGGTCGATTAATTAACTGCTGACAGGTCGGGGCCCTCATTCCGCCACCGGATAGTACCATTAAAGATACGGACTTAAGACAATGACACTTTCAATGAAGTGATGTAGTGTGTGCCACTGCCACCTCAAATAGTCTGAAAATGCCCAAGTACCATCTCTATTTAATGCGATTCATAACACGAACCGTTACTCGAAAGATTCTCTACTACCTCAGCCACAGAAACTCATGTATTTTTGACCTAGATACAAATTTGTTTTGCTCCCACGGAGAGTCGAACAAGGGAGATTCTACGTACAAAACAAGCACGCCGTCAATCCCAGTATCCAACCTGGATACATTATTGATTTTTGTGAGTTTCCGAGCGCGTCAACTATTACGGTCAAAAAATCTCGTAAATATAGTGAATGTTATATCACTGGAGGTGGCGATGTTCATCCACTCGAACGTGAGATCCGGTGTCGACATACATGTCGGCTGGCGGAGTTTCCTTCCTCCAGTTCCGTCTGCCAGCGAGGCAACGCCTCAGTCGGACAAGCTCTAAGCTGCTACAGGCGTCTTGATATGTGGTAGTGTGGTGTAGGACAATCCACACGCGGTCGGTAGCTCGTTTCTTTTCAAGTACTGCATGCTGCTTCTGTTTTCGCCTAATATTGGTAGGAGAAACCATGGAAATACCTATCAGAGCAGCCGGCCCCTAGAAATCTCCTCCAGACTACGGATGAATTCGACCATCTTACGCAATAATCCGCCACCGTCTGCACTCAAATCCTGGGACTTCCAGATGAGAGATACGGAGAGCGTTCAATAATATATCTACCTCGATGTGACGCGCAATAATATGTGTTTAATGTTTTTTCTTAACCTGTCGACCCTCCAACCCTTTCTAGGGTTATTATTTACAGTATTTACTTTTCATGAAGAACATAAGTCTCCTTCAGATGCAACAATAAGGCAGTAGAAACAAGTCTGTGTCTTGCTACATGTTGTGACATGATGCTTATTTCAGGTCAGTTTAGAGTATTGGCAGTGAGACTGTGGCTAGTGAATCAATAGTGACGCCAATTCAGAAGGAATCCCGGCGTCAATATTGTCACGAGTAATTCAATCTGCTTCATGCGAACCCAGTAACGTTTTTTCAGCTTCTTCTGACTGGTGATGAGACACGGAGATGTTACCAAGATCCTGAGTGTAAAATGAAAACTATTCAATGGAAACACAAAACGTCACCCACACCAAAGAAATGTAAAGCTAAAAATCTTCTGGCAAGGTCATGACGACTGTTGTTTTGGGATGTTGAAGAAATTTTGCAGAGATTCATGCCACATAAAACAACGATCACAGAAGAGACCTACGCCAGTACTAAGACAGCTGTACGTTATTCCCTCAAGGCAACAAGACGTGGAAAGTTTCCATCAAACGTGCTGCTTCTTCATGACAACGCACCTGAACACATCTCAACAAAATCTCAAGACGCCATCCGAGCCTGCAGGTTCGAGTAGCTCAATCATCCACCCTACAGCTCTGACTTGGATCCTTTCTATTATTTTTTGTTCGGAAACATAAAAAAATCGGGCTCAGAGTTTCTCGAGTGATGAAGTGAAAGCAGCAGTGACAGCCTGGTTTGCGGGGCAGCCGATTGAATTTTTTTTCAAAAGAGTTAATGTCGTTACAGGAGAAGTGGTCAAAGTTCTTTCGAGTTCAAGGGGAATATATAGAAAAATAATAAATATATCCAGTTCTATAAGCGTTTTCTCATTCAGGTAGATATACTATTGAACGTCTATTTAAAAAATTACTATTTAAAAAATCCTTCGTAGGCCTTCCTTCGGAGGGGAAGTGAAGCCGGCTATCCAATGTAGTAGATTTACTGCATGTAAAAGATCCTCAAGCCTAAAAGAAGCCTCTGAGCAAAATTGAGATCCGCCTGTTTCGTCGCCCAAAATAATACCTCCTTTCTCCGCTAGGTGGTGAAAGGAGCGTAGCGAAATTTACGTGGTTAGACGGAAGAGCGGTCCTGATGGCCCGCGTCTCGCCACGTAAAATAAGGCATTAACTAAACTAAACTAAACTAAACGTCCCTGGTACTAGTCGAGAGTCGAAACGCGTCGTCCAGACGTGGAAAGCAAGGGCATTGTCTTCTATGCCCGTGGGTGCACGACCCTCCTGGTGTTCCGTGCCCAAAATAAATAGGGCGTTATTTTGCATCGACAGGCGCGCCTATAAGCGCGTCCGTCGCGTACGCTTCCGATTGTTTACGTAAGCTGCGTGACCGATGCGTGGAGGCCCGCCGCGTGCGGAATCTTGCTCGATTAAAAAGGGTCACGTACTCACTACGCGTCACGCGGGAGAATAAAAAGCAATTTAGAGGGGGCGTATGATGGGGCGCCCACCCACCAATCGACCCTGTAGCTGCGCCCCATCCAGCCCAGTGTCCGGCACGCCCCCTTCCATTTTCCCCTATCGTCCCATCGAAGCGGCGTCGACCTGATAGCACTTGCGCCCCGCAATTCGTCCATTGCCTGTGCGTGGCGCTCCTTCCTGGGGCGTTTCTCCTCTTCCCTTCAGTTTGTGGTTCATTATGTCCGACTATTCATTTTCACATTTATATCTCTTCATTTCCCCTCTTTATTCTCTCACTGTCCAGTCGCTATCTGGAGGAGAATTCTAGCGGCCGGCTGCTCTGATCGGTAGTTTTCCGTGGTTTCTCCGATCAACACCAGGCGAATGCCGGAGCAGTACCCTATCAAACGGGCCACGGACCGCGCGCGATCTGTCCTTCCCATTCCTTGTCCTATCCTCTCCCCCTTACACACACACTTACACTAACATACACTACACTACCACATATCCCGGGAGACCGGTCGGGAGCTTAGAGCTTGTCCCGGCTGGGGCGGTGCCCCGCTGGTGGGAGAGTCCTGGTTAGGGGGAAACCCCACTAGTCGACGGTAGGTCGGCGCCGGATCTCGCCATCCGGCGGGGGAAGATCACAGCCATCTCCCGAGAAAAAAACATGCACTACACTAACGGGACTAATGACCATAGCAGTTGACGCGCCCGGAAACACGAAAAATCAATCAATCAATCAATCTCTTACTGTCCCTCTAAGTCCTTGCAATTTTTGGGCTTTCCTATGCCTCTTGCTCTTTCCTCGGTCGTTTCTCATTTCGCTTTCGGTTTCTGCTTCCCAATGTCCGATCTATTCACTTTCGGCCTTGTATCCATTCTGTTCTTAATTTTTATCCCTTTCCTGTACCCTTTCCCTCACCCATGTCTTTGTCCCGTACACCTCTTTTGAGTCTGCTTTCCTCGTTTGTTCACTTTCGTTTTTTCTATCTCCATCTCTCTTCGGCCCTTCTCTTCTTTGCCCCTCCCACTTCCTCGGCTGCACATCGTGTATGATTTCCTATCTCCTTAATTTTCGTTAAGTGTTCGTTCACTCCTGTGCCTATTGTCTCAGCTTCCCTCGGCTATCATCTCTTTGCTATTTTAGACCCCTCTACCCTCTTCTCGTTCACTATTTACACTCCGCCCTTTATCTCTTTCGGGTACACAAGTATCCTATTACACGAAGAAAAAAGGATTATATTTTTTAACGTGAACATTGTGTGCTTTTCGCTCTAACAACAATTCAATTACAGAACACGTGGATGATAAAAGAAATAAAGTATCGATTCTCTTCGTAGGAGTGATACAATCCAATATAATACAACAAATAGGCAGGAGTGGATGATGTCAATTGCTTCATTTCTCAGTTTTCGTGTAAAGTTGCAGATCTGAGTTTTGTTGTTAGTAATTGAACGATAATTTTGTTTCTTTTGCTTTCTTCCGGTCTGTACGATTCCCGTCCAGCATTGCTCTTCTTCCCATTCTCTCTTCCTATTTACCCTTCTTTCTGCTATCCGCTTCCTACTTTTACCTCTGCTTCTCTCTTCTCACTTTGTCTTCATATTATCTACTATTTCGCTTTTGCAGCTACTCATAAACAAAATCCTCATTTTCGTCATAAATCTTACAGTTACCAAAAGCAAAACATTATCAAAAAGGGTTTCTATAATTTATGATGTTTGGAGACGTTAGAAGATTTCCCCCAAACGTATTTTATTTAATTCTCATTACTATTGACCATTGTACAGAAAAAACCTTTGAAGGAAACAAAGTAACCATCTTCTCCTGAAAATAATTTCTAAAGATACAATTATATCCAAGAATATCTTGGACTTGATTCAACTGCATTGACTTCCCATTAACGTAATTTCCGAATACGTTTATTCAGAATTCAGAAGAAGTGTTTGCTTCGTGCTTACAAATCTCTCGTCTATTGAATAAAAATACGAAGTGTGTAACCAATTTTAATCACATATATTTTAGTATCTTTATAATAGTAGTTTATGCAATTAGCTTATAATGTTTAGCTGTTTTATTTCTTGAGTACATGTTTTGAAAATGAGCGACGTTAGGAGCGAGTTTTCAAATTTGTACTCGTGCATTAAAGCAACGTTTTATACGAGTTGCATACGCAATTTTTGATATAACAGCATAAAGAATTTATAAGAGAATCAAAGTTAATTTTCCGAAACCACTTTCTTGTGACGTCTCGTGTATTTGACTATGCGAGAAAACGGTGGTCGGCTGTTACGTTTACCTTCACCTCCCCACGATTCTCTGGCTGCAATTGGCTGAACGTGTGATGATGCACTCGTTCCTGCCATGAATGATAATGCGTCATTTCGGCCGCAGATGCCCGATTATGAACGATTTCTTGCAACTGGAAAGGTTGTTTGTAATGTTGGTATAAAAAATATTGATACCATTGTACATGGCCTCAGCGGATAACTACTTCTCTAAGCTTTATCTTCATTCCACAGATTTCCTTAAATGTTCCTGTTTATTCTAATATTACAATGCAGTAGAGCATCGTTCCACGAAACGACGTGGAGAGGTAATTTTAATTGCGTATTTCTCTGCGGTTTTGAAGTTTTGATGTCCCAGTAAAAAAATCAAACTGTTTTCTCGATCATATTTGCATATAATGCAACTTTTAAATTTATTTCTATAATTTCATAGAAGGATAACTCATTACGTATTATAATTAAAATCATGTATTTTATAATATAATGAAATGCCCTATATCTTGTTTAATTTTAAGCAGCAGAAATTTATGATTCTAAAAACAGCTTATCGTTTAAACGATATATTTTTTATACTTTGCCTGCGATCAAACCGCCTTTCATTGCCGTTTATTGTCGCGTAATAAAAATAGGTCAAAGTGGCAAATAGGCGAAGGATATTTTTTAATCTCATGGAACTCCACGTTTTTTACTCAATAACTCAGCTTCTTCCGAATCCCATATGGAATGCTCTGGAAACATTGTTACCTCAATGATATAATTGAGTGTTGTTGTAAAGTTAATTCATTTCCACATTCGAAGGAGATAAATTGATGACAATAAATAATAAGATTTACCTGCATTAAGATAGTAATTATGGTTAATAATATTAATAAAAAATCAATTCTATACAATTTGCAACGTTCCGGTTACATTATGTTTATGGTGATAAAGATGGGATACGTGGGAACAATTTTATATCTATAGTCCGGACCATTAGTTACCCATCAATGATTTCCATGTTCGATTATTCATGTATTGAAAAATGTTGACGACAGCGAGATAAGGCTGTCATATCTGCGTTCAGAACCAGTGAATCTTAATTTTCATTCACCTGAAACTTTTAAGGCACAGAACTGATGAGAATAACTTATCGAGGAGGTTAATTTTTAATTTTACATACATGTTTCCCATTATCAAACCAACACGTATTGAGATGATTGAACGGAACTCTGGCAGTGACATACAGGTAACTTATTTGACATTTTCAACATAAGTGGCACTATCAAAGTTAACATGGTAGATATTAATGGAAATAATATGGGAGACCATTTAGCCCCATCTTCCTTACCATGCACATCACATCGGCACATCAGAAGGCATTTTGCAATGGACATCAAAATAGTAAACACTTTAACATCATCACACGTAAACACTTGTAAATTAAGATAATTAATATTTACTGCATATTAAGCTCTACATATCTATACGAAGTACACTCATTGTTTATGAAAGAATTTTAACCTACATAGATGTCAATGTACTCAGCTAGAAAGAACAATGATAATTACTGCATGTCTCTTATTCTTTGCATTTTTAATTGCATAGGGCATATACGCGCGAATACAATAAAACTCATTAGTTAAATGTAGGATTTTAACAATTTTTTTCATTTCTTCACTGTCAAATGACATATTTTGCTCATGAATGAGTTGTTTGTTTGAAAAGTTTACAAGGGAATAAATCACTTTTGGAAGGCTTACAGAGCACATCGTTAGTAAACTCTAATTGAAAAGATCATGTATATAGTTTTGAGCAAAATACTCAAAAAGTAACCAATACTCATACCGAAATTAAATTAATCACCTAAAAATTGCACATTCTTAAAGTTGGAATTATATAATAAGAGATCTTTCAACTATTTCATAATAGTCAGTAGTAGATAATTATTAGCGTATTACGTATTAGATAATTATGAGCATTTAAATGCTGTCAAGCGTGATTTATCTACTTGCAAGAATTTCAGAACCATCTTTGTAATAAACAAGACGAAGTAGAGAATAATTTTCCAAAGACACATAAAGGGAACTTGACAAACGTATTTTAAGGGTATTTAGCAGTGAAGAATATAATGTATTGTAGCTACTTGGGTGCCGGGATACGCCGCGTCCTAGGCACAGATGCCAACGCTTTGCATTTCGCCCTGAGGAAGGTCACAGAATGGCGGCTGAAACTTTGGCACATGTGCATAGGACGCGGCGTCTCCCGGACAGTGAAGTACATATCGACTCCGGTCGCGGAAGCATACGCTTTCAGTATCATATATAATATTTTAGAATTGTAATTATTATGAAATCAATACTGATTTGGATGGTGGATCTCACTCACTGGCGAGAGGAGAGGCTGCTGGTTCGAGGCGGGTTGTGACAGCCTTGCGATCAGTGCTCACTCCGCCGCTCTGTTCCGTCTCGCCGCCCTCGCCACCCTCTCCACCCTCCCCACCCTCCCCACCCTCCCCACCCTCCCTACCCTCCCTACCCTCCCCACCCTCCCCTTTCAGTCGCTGTCTGGAGGAGAATTCTAGCGGCCGGCTGCTCTGATCGGTAGTTTTCCGTGGTTTCTCCGATCAACACCAGGCGAATGCCGGAGCAGTACCCTACCAAACGAGCCACGGACCGCGCGCGATCTTTCCTTCATCATCCTTGTCCTATCCTCTCCCCTTACATACACGCTTACACTAACATGCACTACACTACCACATATTCCGGGAGACCAGTCGGGAGCGTAGAGCTTTTCCCGGCCGGGGCGGTGCCCCGCTGGTGGGAGAGTACTGGTTAGGGCGAAACCCTGCTAGCCGACGGTAGGTAGGCGCCGGATCTCTCCATCCAGCGGGGGAAGATCACCGCCATCTCCCGAGAGAAAAACATGCACTACACTAACGGGACTAATGACCAAAGCAGTTGACGCGCCCGGATACACGAAAAAATCAATAAATCACTAAACGCACCCTCCCCTCCTCCCCGCCCTGGCCACCATCGCCACCCACGCCGCCCTCGGATCCTCGTCCGCTATCTTCCAGATGCGGACGCTCTTCTTCCCCGCTCATCATCGTAGCCTCCCTCTTCGGCAGCGTCTCGGCCCCTCTGCAGTTCGTCTGCCTGCTCCCCGCATCCCTCCCCGCTCCCCGCCCCGCACCCCGCCCCGCCGCCGCAGCACGCGAGGCCACCGCCACCCTCGGCCGCGCGCACGTGTACGCCACCATTCTTCCGGCGGCTCCCCGCCCCACCCTTCCCCGCACCACCCCGCCACGCCCCCTTCCGCGAGCACCCTCGCGCCGTGCTGATGCGCTACGCCCCTCCAGGGCCTGCATCCTGCGTGTAGACGTCCACGGTTGCCAACTGCGCGTCGTCCCCCTTGGCGGAGATTGTCCCGGAACAGTCAGCGCTCGGTAGTTCCAACCTGGAGATTCGGAACGTAAGAAAACTCTAACATGTTTTTCGGAAAGTTAAATCTGACTTCGTAATTCATATCAGCCTATTGTGTGTGGTGCAGGCATCTGTAACAGCGTCACATGCGGAGACTGTGGATCCGTCTTTAGGAATGTGAGGTTTTAGTTTGTGATTGCGAAGTGGTTGCCTTGACATACCACTACTTATCACATTCAAAACCAACCCACGAACTATAAGAATGCAAGCCCCTCTTCACTTACTGCTCACGATTTTCTAAGGCGTGAACCTCTTCCCTAGATTCCTCTGTGGAGTCTTCACCATCATCAACAGCAAACGATATAAACAGTTTATTGAAATCGAGATCGCGATCGGTTTTTCGATGCCATCTCAGCGTTTGTAACTTTTTGTAAATTATGTTCAAAATGACCTTAGAGAACAGAGAATGCACAAATTCACGGCCTTAAGAATTCAGGTTGAATTCCAACTTGTCTCAAGCGCCTTTGTTCGACTGGCTGTTCATTTAGTCAAGGCAATCTTCTCACCGTTGTATCATCGACGGCACAGCTACGGGCCAATAAACCGTATAAACTCGAATAACATTCGTATAGTTATCCTACAAACATTTCGTTCAGAAGTTCGAACTTAATCGTGATTCAAGACTTTTTCCAATAATTAAATTCCACCTCGTGCGCTATTTTACTAACGATCAACTTTATATATACATTAGCATTAAACTATTACGTCGATTCGACTATTGTTTGTGTAAAGTTTCAGAAATTAGCCTTGAGATTATTTTATTTCAACTTTAGACTATTATTTGTGGATGAAGCATAGTCTGCTTCTGATCTGTAACTAGGGAGTGAAAATCTTCAGTTTTCAAATTTCTCTAGCCTCGCTTCGTCGATAATTTTATTAATCATTGAACTGTGTAAAGTAAAGAGGGGTGGGATTTTGCACAGAAAATGCACAGATAATGTTTCTCGCTCGTACGTCAAATACGTCCTTTTTTACTGTTTATTAACGAAGTAAATAAATGAAATAATATCAACTATAAATTACTGTTACAGTAATCTGATTTACTCTTTATACAGTATCATGCTCTATCGTTATCAGTATTGCGCATAATTTATTGATATGATGATTAACGCAATCGTTATCGGTTTAAAATATGTTATCCTCTTTTTTAACTTTAATTTACACGAATTTCTCTCTTGATTTTGCGATTATCATTCTGTGATTATTTTTTATTGGAATGCAATTTAAATATGATATATTAAAAAATGAATTCATATGGAAGTAGAAATATTATTCGAAATATCAGCACCACTCTTTCTCGTGTTCTACTACATCTGAACTACTCCTAAGTTAAAGAACGAAAGCATAGCATGCTGTGTGAGAATTCCATCTCGCTAAATGTTGCCTTCCTTGCGCGAATCTGCCAAGTGCACGTCGCAGGCGGAGACGTCCCGCGCGCCCTGGAGACATTCGTCAGCGCGGCGGCTGCTCGGGTGAGCGCCTTGACCAATGGGCCGGCAGAGAAGCAATCCCGCGCCAGCCATGCGCCAATATGGCGACTTTCGCACGCGCCGCACCGCTCGCAACTTGCCCAACCGCTCGCCCGCCCACTCGCCCGCTCGCCCGCTCCTCGGTTTTTTGCTCGTAACTCGGCGCCGCTCCTCGGTTCTCAGGACGCTGCCAGAGGAGTCCTCTTCCGCACCGTCTCCCGGGTCCTCACCGAGCTGCGCCCTCCCCGTCTCCCCGTCTTTGCTTCATTCCCGTCCCGCCACGCCCATACGCCGCCTCTCACTTTGACCGTCTCATACGTTCCCTGCTTCTCGTTCTCCCCGCCTCATGCCCCTTCCACCTTCACGCCCCCCCCCGTCCATGCCCACCACGCTACGCGATTTCCACCTCAACCCCTCTTCGTCTCACGTTCGCCCAGCCTCACCCTCCCCCATTTACCAACGCTCTCCACGCCGCAAGCGCACTCCCCTCTCCGATTCACGTTCTCCCCGCTTCAGGCTCCTCATGTTCTCCACGCTTCACTTCCCCCTCACCCTGCCTCACGCTCTCCCCTTCGCCAACGCCCTCCACGCTTCATGCCTCCCGCCTCTCCGCCTCGTCCTCCCGATTTCAATACTCGCGCGACCTCACGCCCTCCCCGCCTCCCACACATCCAGCCTCGCACGGTCCCTGCTTCACGCCTTTGATCTCGCGTCTCTTTCCGTCTCCATGCCGCCTCGCCTCGGCTGCACGCCGGGGCCATTGCCCCGTGCCAAGGCTTCGCAACAACAGAGCGCGTGCCTTTTCTTGTTCGGTTTGGTTTCTCTCTCTCTCACCTATGACCCTTGCGTTCATTTCTCTTTGTATTTCTGTTCTATAATTTTGCTCGTTTCTTTTTACGCTCTTTGTTTTACCTCTCCTTGTGATCTTCCGCATCCTGATCCGATATTTTGCTTCCCACGCTGCCATTTCTTCCTATACCACAGTCTTTTTCACTTTCTCTCTCACGCACATACGTACACGCAAACGAGCACACATACACAAACTTCGACATTTTATTTTCATCTTTCATTCACATTCGCTCCATACCTTCCCTCTTATTCTTCACCATCCCTTTTGTTCATACCAACTGTCGCCTCACTGGAATTTTTTCTATCGTCCCATCTCCTACCTGCTAAATCCTCAAATCTCTTGCACCGAAATGAAATTGCCTACCTCTCCTACCTTCAACGTCCATCTGTCGTCTCTTCTGTTCTCAACCTCTCCCCTCCTGTTCTTACCTTTCCAGATATCATCCGCTTCTCTCTCTCTCTCTCTCTCTCTCTCTCTTTCTCTTTCTCTTTCTCTCTCGTGTTTGTCCAGGTCTTCTCGTTTTCCGAATATTGATTTGGTCTTTTACTATTCACGCTGACTCTAGTTCCTTTCGGCACTTTCATCTAGACTCCTCTTGCATAGTTTCTCGTACCACATTTTTCTATTTTTATCATTCCTTCGTATGACCCCTCATTTGAGTTTGTCGTCCCATCACTTTCTCTTATATCTTTTTTCTGAGACTGATTTCCTGCCCGTCTCTGCCTCTGCGTTTGTCTTGTCAGTCTGCCTGTCTGCCTGTCTCTGCCTCTCTCTCTCTCTCTCTCTCTCTCTCTCTCTCTCTCTCTCTCTCTCTCTCTAAGTGACAGAAGAGTGCGCGCGCGATGGAGAGAGGTACATTCGCATAGGTAGTTTCTCTACTGTCCCTTTCTCGTTTTGCTTATTCCTTATCCAAACTCTCTGCCCATCTCTCTCTCTCTCTCCCTCTTACACTCGTTCACGCGCTCGTTCACATACACACACATTGCATCTCCTACTCTTTCTCATTTTGCGTATTCCTTCTGTTAAATAGTGCATCCTTATCTATTTGTTTCTTTCTCATTCTCTGTCTCGTGCCTTTCATCCAATCCCCGTCACCCTGAAATCTTCCTCACCTCCTGTCGTATCTCTCGCGTCCCTTCCACCGCAATGCGTTTGTTTCGCCTCTCCCGTCCTCCCCCGCAGCTGTTCCCAGAGCGATCTCCTCAGCGGCGTCTCCTCTTGCGCTGGGCAGGCGCCGCCCCGCCCCCTGGACCGCCTGCTGTGTCACATAATTTTTCTGGCGCATTTCTTAACCGGCGCGCCCCCTCCGCCGCGCCGTGCGGCTCGCTCCTGGTTTCCTTTCGCATTCTTCTTACGCCCTCGCCCTCCCTCCTCTCCCCTCTTCTCCCCTCCCCACTCCCCTCGTCCTCCCCCGCCCGACCGCTTGTCTTGCTGCGCGGAGGCTCATGCAGCGTGTTTGTGAATTAAAGTGCGTCGTTGCTTTAGTAGGGTCTGTTTTTCGTTGCCGTGTAGTAAGCTTAGAATTGCATCATTTATATTTCTCCCCGAAAACTATGTTGTAGAAGAGTGAAAGAGGTCTAGTGTGAAATACGCTTGTTTTTAACTCCAGTTTATCTGGAAACTTTTCTTATACGCTCTCATAACGCTGTGTGGTAATAGCTAGCAATAAAAAGGTACAGAGGAAATGAGAAATAGGTTTGCAGAGAGGGAACTGTTATTGCGTAATACTAAGTTAATTCCCACTGCGTCTAAAAATACATGCATAATAGAATACGGCCCAACGCACATGATTCCTTTAGATGTGGAAAGTACTCATATTGTTTCATTTTTAATACAAATATTCAACTATTATAAAGCATCTACTGAAAATTTTACAACCAGTTGTCCAATCAACGGTTCATAAAAGATGCGATGCATGTACTGTGGACACGAGCCTGGTAACGGTGTACTTAATATTTCATAATGTAACGCACTAAAATTGCGATGCCTCCCATTATTCATTACTGCATCTATATTACTCCGTGATCATACCTCCCCAGTGGTAAAATGAGACAGGTGGCGTAATTGGTTGTAGTATTGTTGCTCTGGGAGGGAATAACACATGGATATTTCCACTCCACGGATGATGCGAAATGCAATTTGTTTACTACGTACCTCACCGTCTTTCACATGAAATTAAAAAATTGGTTGGCACTAGTCGGCCGACCATATATGAGGTGAAAGACAAATCTCAATCTACTGACTGTGAAGCGACCTTTTTAACAGTTCCAGACCTTTCTCAGAAAATTCTGGAAAAAGACATTTTTGGTGGTTATAAGCATTTCAAACTCGTCCTGTTTGAGTTACAAGGCAACTTCAGAGGTGAGCAATTACTCATTTGATTCCTCATGTCGATTTGTACCGTTTTGCCGGATTCTTGTAATATATTCCGCGTGAATTTTAGAAAAGCTATTTTTAGGCACTTACAAGGCTTGAAACGCTGTCACTATACTGTCTTAATATGGCGGCATAATATGAATCATTACGACTTGATTCATCAAATTATCGATAATTTCTCGTAATTTTGTAAAGGAATGTAACAATTTTTAAGAAAGTATTCGTAAAGATTTTTTTCATTACATTCAATTTTCTGTGCCCGGAAATGGTCGAGGTACGTAGTTGTAATAAGTTATAAACTTTGTTTTATTATCGATGTAAATGACACATATATCAATTTTAACATGAAAATTTTAACATTCTGGAACTTTTAACATGGAAATTGAACCTGCTGGATGCGCCCATACCACGGTAGTAAAATGTAAAAACCAATAATCATGAGTTCTGTTATTGTTGATTACGGTACCGTTTTTTCCTTCGTTACCAATTCCCAATCGCTTTTTCAAGAATTTGTTTGGATTACGCCCTTTCATAGCTGGTGTTCACAGAAAAGATGCATTTCGCCTTCCTAGCATCCCTCATTTGTTCCATTTTCTAAGAAATGATAGTATTAGAAAATTTGAGATTTTCAGGTAAAAATCTAATACTATTAGCAAAGATTATCCACCACATTGCGAAACATCTAACATTTAAGTTTTAGTGTTTCTACTCTTTCCGTCTCGTTTGTTTGCACGAAAAAGTTTCTTGTTTTATTAGATTATATGATTCATGATCTTTTCCTTGTGTCATGGTTAAATTTACTACAGTATGAAAGCATGCGTTTTTTTGTTTTATTGTGTTTCCACACACGTGTTTACAAGGATGGTTATGGTGATAATTATTTTTGTTACCATCATCGAACATGAAGGTAACTGTCGGTTTCGATTTGAAATAGTACTTTCATTAAAAACACTCACGTCGGCTCTTCGTCTTGATCGGGATCACATCGTCGACTTTGTAATGTAGCGTCTGTGATGAAAGTCTGGTGAAATTACATAATCTAAATGTCTTGAACTAGTGCATCTGATTTGACTTATTTAGTCAAAAAACAGTAAGAAAAAGTTTGTGACGTATGGGGAGCAGGTCATCTGCGCACGTTTGCTTGTTGATACTGCAAGAAATTCCTTCGTATTTATAAATGTATCTAATATTATTACACACTGCCTGTCAAAAAGGTCGTTGTTGCTCATAAAATTACACGTATGCGGAGTGACATCGTTAAACCCTTCTTTGGAAGAAACGTTGTTTTCACTACTATTTTATGCCCGAGAGAATGATAAATTACAGTGTAAAGGAATTTCCTATTTTTTTGAATGAGATTGCCTTTCCAAAATCATTTTCATGAAATGTGAAATTTGCTAATCTTCACGTATTGATGGATTTGAGCTTCAGATTGCAAGAGTTCAATATCACAAGGAACTAAACAAATTAAGACAAACTAATAAGAGTCATAACTAATACGATTCATATATGTATGTATGTCGATATGAAAGTACCTCCCCCACAGAAAAACTTCTATTTTGCTCTGAATCATGAAAACTGTTTTGTTACTCTCTACTATGCATTCTGATAAAAGTATAAACTAGCGAATGAGCAAAGCAAAAATAATTGAATGACTGATATGAAATGTGTCCAAGGTCAGAGAACAATAGTACATGAAAAATGCATGTCTCAAATGCCATAATCCTGTCTTCCAAGAACACGGATTGGGAGAGCTCATATGTTCTTGGACAAACATATGTTTTTCATGCAACATCAACTCATAAGTGAAACAAAATTGCTATTTACCTTAAATAAATATTCAGTCATCTGAATATTCTATATATCTGTCATATTCTGTTTTTTGATTCTATGCTTTAAGGTAACAGATTACCCCACGTATCTATCTACCGGTGCTGCATTCGTATATCTTTTCTAGTGTTAAAATAATGTGTGTAATGACTAGACATCGAATGTATACGGAAATGCCTATTTCGTTCTAGCGAATTTATATAATGACTGATAATATATATGTACGAATCATGAGAAATGACGACATATGACTAAGTTTTATAATGCTTATTTTTGCTTTTTTAGCATTATTCCTTTTATTGAATGAATACCTTTTTTTAGATTAATTCGATTTTTTGACTTTTATTAATTATTTTTATATACAATACGAAGGCATTAGATAATCGGCCTTGGTCGAACGTGACCATTCATTAAGAAATCTTCAATTCTCGTCTTTATATTTTAAAATGCGAGAGAATTCCTGGAAGTATACCAACATATTTTTCTCCATTTCCCTATTTTATAAATACCTTCCATGTTCTCAGAACATGGTCGATGACAATACACCGAAGCACCAAAATTTTAAGTGGAAATATATGTAAATTTTCAAGTTTCACTGTTACTAATGTCGCACAAAATATATGCCAGTGTCATAAATGATGAGAGATCCTTCTCCGCATTCAAACTGATTTTGCCTCCCAATTATCGCAAATTTAGAATTGTGATTCTTGAAAAATAGTGGTAATGTATTGCAATGCAAACTATAATCAAAGAATAAAATCTAGAAGAGTGGTAAATATATAAAACTAGATTTACATTAAAATGTACGTAGTTTTAGTGAATTTGTGAATTTGTATACAAAATAATATAAACGAAAATTACAAACAATTTTTAATTTTATTGTAAATGTAACTTATGAAGTGCCTTTTTCTGTATATTATTGTAATGTTCACTGCCATTTTAGGCGCCTAAAAGGCGATTTGTAGTGCCTACACGTCCGATGTCTAGTAATGTCTTGGTGTGTGCTTGTGCGTGCGCAGACGTGCCAACGTGCAAGGACGAGCGCGAGGAGCTGTACGGCGCCCTCAAGCACGAGACGGTGGCCCTTCGCTGCGAGGTGGACGCCAACCCGCCGCTCGTCACCTTCCACTGGACCTTCAACAACTCGGGCGACCTCACCGAGGTGCCCGCCACGCGCTACACCAGCTCCGGCGAGGTGTCGCGCCTCAACTACACGCCTGTGTCCGACATGGACTACGGCACGCTGGCGTGCTGGGGCTCCAACGTAGTGGGCCACCAGCGCACGCCGTGCGTCTTCCAGGTGGTGGCCGCCGGTGAGTCATACGTCTCGTGTTTTTACAATCTTTATTTGAGGAGCAACTAATCAAAAGTCATACCTGGAGAGTTGGTTCAGGGCATTAACGCATGGCAATGTAGTCTCTCTGACTGGGTGGTCCTAGGGTTACACTCCCGACGACGGAAGGATTTTCGACACTAGCTTGACACCTAGGTCGAATTCAGTCGCTGTCTGGAGGTAAACTCTAGCGGCCGATTGGTCTGATTGGTAGTTTTCCGTGGATCTGATCAACATCAGGCAAATGCCGAAGCAGTATCCTAACAAACGGGCCACGGACCGCGCTCGATCTTTCCGGCCTCTTCCTTGTCCTATCCTCTACCCTTACACAAACTTACATTAACATGTACTACACCACCACACCTGCCGGGAGACCGGTCTGGAGCGTAGAGCTTGTCTGGAGCGTAGAGCCTGAGGCGGTGCCCCACTGGTGGGAGATACCTGGTTGAGGAAAAATCTTGCCAACCAAATGTAGGTTGGAGCCGGATGTCGCCCTCCAGAGCGGGAAGAACACCGCCACCTCCCGAGAAAAAAACATGCACTACACGTACGATACTGTAATTAACGTGCCCGAAATCACTAATAATAAATCGAAACTCATATTGTCCACTAGTGGAAAAAAATAAGTTAGATTTAAAATGTGTAGTTTTTAATACGTTCTACACTTTCTTAATTTCAGATTCCTGCAAAAGATATTTTAACACATTAAATTACATGCGTTTTGAAGACATCTGAAAGCGGGAACGTATTAAAAAATGCACGATTTCATATGAAACTGGATTTTTCCGGCCAGTGGATAATATGCGTTTTGATTAGTTGCTCCTCATTTATAATATTAAGAATATATCTTGTCTCTCTGCCAATCGCATTAAATTCACAGGAATTCCGTTACACAAGAAATTTTTCCCTGGAGAACATGAAAAACTTTTTCGCTTTCGCGTTGGACAAGTTCCATTTACGCTGTGTAAAATGCCATATAAGCTCACTGGCCGGATACATTTTCCGGTTTAGACAGGTTTCTGGCTAGTACATGTTTTTAAGACAGATTTTATTGTAATATATAGCTCAATATAGAGAGTAATTACTCTAAGAAGGGGCCAGATTAATCCAGGACTTTGAAAGGTCGGGAAACAAATGCAGAGCGATGGATTGGAAGGAATAGTGAAACCATTTAAGAATGAGATTGTAAGCGACCGCATTGGCGAATTAGGTGAATGGACATAACTCGCATTAGTGTTGCCAGCAGTAGCCATGGAGTAGCTGTTAAAGGGGTCCCCTTTTATGAAAATCTCTCTATATTATGGATAATGTGTAAATTGTAACGTATCAGAATAAATGTTACAAATTTCTAGAACGTGTAGGGGATCGATGATACCTCGTTTCCCTTAAACATGTGGTGGAAAATTGTATCTAAATTTCATCATGCGTCTCTGTTTGTCAGGTACACGAAGTGCCTTTGCGTCAGAACGTTACCTGCAAAACCAAAGAGGGTGATTTTATATGATTTCGTTATTTTAGATGTATAATTTCTCTATCATTTTATGGAAATCAATTATAATTTAACATCATATATGATATCCTACAGGTTTATTATTTTATCAGTAGTTTTGCAGTTGTAATAATCTTTTGACACAACGTTTTTGAGGTGGGCTATTTAATTCAGTGTGGTTCAAGAGGTGTCATTATTATGATGTATTCCTGATTATTTATTGACTTGAAGTATTATATTATAAAACTTCATAATTGAGGTAATGAACCAAAATTGTATTAAATACTAATACGTAATATTCTGTTTTGCTGCCTTCAATGCTTATATCGACATGCGGCTTTGTTTTACATTTCGCTGTTCAATTTATTTGCTCAAACCAATGAAACAATGAAAAAAATCACATAGGGTCCCGATAGAGTTCGTGTATTATTTCAAATGATTTATTAGACACTGCAATATTTAGAGCAAGCAATATCGTTTTCATACAGTTGAACGAGAGCCAAAAATGGTTGCCAAAGCAGTCGTTCCAGATGTGTTGGCAGCCAACGATAAGAAAGAATTCCGAATCAGCTCTTAAATGATGTCCACACGACGTATCATATAACAGCTGCTGTCATGTCTTGCTGCCCTGATTGTCTTTTCGAAGCAACAGACCTATCATTTTGAGAAAGTCTTGACAGCGTTAAGTTTCAAAATGACCGTGAAGTACGTACAGTTGACCGTCGTTTTAGAGAGAATAATAAAAGAAGACCAAAGATATTTCACGTGGTGAAGTATTCTTTGCTGGCCTGAGAGAACGTAAAATACCACTTCGTACTGCTATAAATTAGTTGACTTTTCTTATCTGCCAGAACAAACATGGAAAGGTAATTTCTACTTCCTTTGTGTATAAACAGTTCTAGACATAACAATCTAATTGGATGGCAGAGAAACAACCGTACATGAAGTATCGTCATAAATTCCGCCACTGTGAAGTGATATATTTGTAGAGTGGCAGACTATATCAAACTTACTCTTGAGAAGTTTTAAAAAAGTGCTGTTGAAGAGGCGTAGAGCGCTTTTTCATATTTTTCAACTCGCTTAGCGACAGCTGTTTGACGAAGGATTACATCTCAGTAACAAAATACATTTGAGCATATCCGTAAATTGTAAATGATGTGAGTGCAATATAATGCAATGCAATTTGATTTCATCTCGTTTACTAAGCTATTTCTTTCTCACGAACTGCGGACGCTCACTTCGTTGTACTTGATTATTCTGTATCTGTACTGGAATTTTAAGGTTAAGAAAAATATAAAAAGCTGAGCGAAGTACGAACTGACAAGCTATATTTTCATCTTGTTTTTAACTCTACGTGGGGACGACATTTCTTCATAAAAAGTATTACTGTTTGACTTCACATTTTTGACGTGAATAAGACATTGTAGCGGAAATATCATTCATGCAGTCGGGAAGGAGTCAGAAAGACGTTTCCTCACACGCAAAGTAAATGAACAGAAATTTTGGAATCAACGGGAAAGAAACATAAAGCTCGAAAATTAAAGTATACAAACTGTTTAATTGTTTGGGCTACACAAACTTCAGAGAAGCATTAAATTATGGAAACTTTGTTTACGAGAAAGAAATGGTTTGAGTATTTTTCTCAAAAGCGGTACAGTTTAACTTTCATAAATTAATAAATTATCGGTCTATGTCAATATGCAATTAATGTTTAATTTCTCACCGAGCTACGAGAGAATAGCAAAGAGAAATTATGTAATCATTCGCCGAAAATTTGCGGTTTTTCGACAGAAAAACTCTTTTTGTCGTACACGTGAAAATTACTTTCATTGAACGCATACACAGATGTTCGGCACGTCACTATATACATCATGTGCGACTAAGGCAGTCTTCTGTGAACCAAAAATTTTCGTTCAGTGATCGGGTATATCCTTATGCACTGACGTTCAACACGTCACCAGATACATCATGTACGATTAAAATGGCACTCTTAAGTGAACGTAAAAGGTTTGTTCAGTGAACGCATACACACTTAACAACAGGTGTTTGGCGTATTACGTTCAGACGCAGTCAAGGAAACTTCATTTTCTGCAGAACTTCTGTGCAAACTGGGTTGCCTAAAACGAGGAGCAAATGTTATGTGCACAAATAGAGACAACTCCGTTGTATACAGTTACCCGCAATATGTATCAATGATGTTTCAAAGCTGGTTTAATAGCCTCTAACAATAAATAGGCGCGCAACAAAGTTTAATTAGACTGTGACAGTGTATATTAATTATAATTAAGATTTAACTGAAAACAATGAAAAACATTATTAATAATAGTGAACAAAACGGAGCCACCAAGCACGAGTATCCAGGCTCATTTCAAAGCGGGAGTCTTGCGTTCGTCGAAGGAGGGTATGGGAAGAAGGACGAGGTTCCGCGCCAATAGTATATGCGGTGACCTCGTCTCCACGTGTGAATTATACGAAGAAAGACGTTGGAAATATCAGGCCATTACTGGCAAGATCGTTATCTTGATGAAGGTAGAATAAACAGCGTTCGTTTGGTTCCAACACATAAACTGCCTGACTTTGGACAGCTCTTATAAAGTATTCCGAGCCCACCCATCGCTGTTGCGACCAAACTAAGTCTATCAGCTGTGATTTTAGAGGAGGGCTGAACAAAGCAAAGTTTCAAGTGTCAAAACTGCGCATCAAATTATGTAGAGGAAACTCGGGTAAACTGGGAAGCCTTTTTAAAGACTACTGAATGATTGTTTAATATTTTTCGTCATCCAGTTAAACAGAGGTAATCCTATGCTTTCATCACGTGAAAACAGATGAAAAAAATTCATTTTTATCATTTAGAACTACTTAAGACGTTTTCGTCTTTACTTGAACTTCCCGTTTCTCCTACTTCCTTAACTTTTTAGTAACTTTCATTTTTTTCGGCAGCTAAGTGTTTGTGACCCTAACAATCTCTGATAAAAACATTCAAGACAGCCATGGCGCTACAGTCTATTCCCTGGAATTCCGGTTTACGTCGACCTCGTCCTGCAGCCTTACCGTCGGCCGCTCAGCGCCAGCAGTTTTCTCGGCGTTCGCTGTGACCCGGGTACCGCTCCGCTCTCGCCCCGCTAACGCTCCACCCCCTCCCGTCCCCGCCCCGCCCCGCCCCCTGGTGGTCCGCCACCGCGCCGCCCCAGAGCCCCATATATCCCCTCATTTATCTGCATTATGCGGGGGAATGCAGCGGCGAGGCGAATATGGAAGTCTGACTTTTGTTTGCATGTAGTCGTCTACAAAGAGCGCGAAAATATAGAACGTAGATGGTTCTATGATAAAATTATACTTTTGTTCCTTTTTTTCTCATTTTATTCCTCACATCCGCAGTGCTCCGGCGGTTTCATTTCCTGTAGCCGTCAACTGTTCAAACAGCGGGGCCGGCGTCGGCGGCAGCGGCGGTGGCGGCGTCGGCGGTGGCTGCGGGGGTCGTGGGGAGGGGGAGGGGCACAGGGGGACGGGGGGCAGCAGACTGTCAGGGGCGGCGAGTCGACGCGTCGGCGGAGGCGCCGGGCCGGCGGACAGCCGCCAGCTTCTCGCTGCCTCCGCCCCGCCCCCTCCCACCGTTCCTGCCGTCCGCCGCGGCCGTCGCGCCCTCGTGGCTGCTACACCCAGACGCCGCCCATCCACCCTCCACGCAGCGTCGCGCACATGTCTCTCTCTCTCTCTCTCTCTCTCTCTCTTCGCCCTCTCTCTCTTCGCCCTCTCTCGCGCGCTGAGGAGAGTTGGTGGGTGGGTGGGACCGGCTGCGGTGGCCGTGTCAGGCGCCTGGACGGGCTGGGCCGAGCAGGCCAGGGCAGGGCAGAGCGGGGTGGGCGTGCCCTTGACGCGGGCCGCCGTGCCCAGCGGGCCGCGAGGGCATAGGGCGCAAGGGCGCGAGGGCGCGAGGACCCACGGTCTGGCGCCCACGGCGTCGCACGCTCCTCGCCCCGCACCCCTGCACACGCGCAGCGGACGCGCAGCAACGCGCAGCAACGCGCAGCTGCACTGCGGAGGCGCTCCTCCCTGCTCCGCTGGCGCAAGACCCGCTCCAGAGGGGCTGCGGCGAATACGGCCTGCCATGAAATCGCACGCGAGAAAAAAAATCCTTTGCACAGTTATAAATATGCTCTAAATGATATTATTTGCGACTTCTTAGTATTATTAACAATTGTCATACTTTAAAATATATTTAAACGTTTTCTGTAAAAGAAGCTATCATACCATTTTTAATAGGAACAATATTACTAATAGATTGACTCATAAAAAAGGATTAAATGATTTATATTTAGTGTTGTTCACAGATGAATGTACACACATCGAAACTAACATACAATTTAAATAGTTATTATCATAAATTGATATTTTTAAATTGTTTGCTTTGCACATCCCTTAAATATTTTCTGTAGTCGCCCCTGTCTGCCGTCCCGAGATTTTCTTGGTGGTGTGTAAAATTCGGGGTATGAGATTTCTCGGGAATTTTTAGTACTCCTATGTCGAATTTCACTACTTGACGGTACACGCCGGGAAGTGGTTCATAGTAATCTAGTTTGAAGTAATGAGATCTCATTTCAAGTTCTGGACAATGGCATGTTTTATAACAGTTTCCAAATCAAATAATTACTTTCATGTTTATTTTTTTATTGATTTAGGTCTCAAACACTAGGACGCTACTAGTCATCATCTATCTGCGAAGGGAATAAAAGTTATATTTGGGATCTTGTTTGATTCTTGGTACTTCATCGTCGAGGTAGGTTTTTTTAGGGATTCAGTCACTGGCAGTTAGTTTCGACACCACTTCGAACAATGAAGCATATCAACAATTGAAAATTCCATTCCGTTCCTCTCAATCATCTCTGAACGCTGTTGCCTTTTCTTTTGGTCGTCAGTATTCTGTAATTATTTTGCCATGTCTAGATGGTTGGTTCATTTGAATGAAAAAAAAAGAGAGATCAATTCGTGGATGCATTGCCATGTGTTATGCATCACAGCCAACCTATATAAAAAATATCATATCCCAATGAAAACCTAAGACATGACAAAAATATCTTTTTTATCTTACGATTATATATAACAACGAAACTGCCGTTTATAAATACATGAAAATGCATATGAAAATAGTATTGGGGATTTAACCAAGTTTCAATTCTACTTTTAAAAATATGTAAATATTCTAATATAAATGTCAAAAACAATTTAAAAATAATTCATTGTTTCCTTTTTGGCTTAATTTGAAAATAATAATAATAATAATAATAATAATAATAATAATAATAATAATAATAATAATAATAATAATAATAATAATAATACTTTAATTCTGAAACACTTAGGCTCTAATTTCATTCAAACTTTTAGAAAAGGTTAAGAATCATTTTTATTATGTATATTAGATTAGTATTGTTATTATTTTGCAATAGAGTATAACACGATGGTAGTAACTGTAGATAATTTAGTAATATCTTTAACATGACAAAAAAGTATACATTAAGATATGCAGAGATAAATATTAAAGACATTTTTATTATCCATTCAACGAGTGAATTTTTTTTTTTTTTTTTTTTTAAGAATTAGGTGGCTAAACCGGTAATAAGATTTAAATGCAATAATTCCTATTCAAACTGACTTTATCCTTTAGATACTTGACGCGTTCACACAATGTGCATAAATTAGACGCCGAATTTCGTAAGTGAAATTAAAAAAACAACACCTTATAGTCCAAACTCAGAATATGATATGAAGAGACATATTCCAAACAACATAAAATTTGTACATCAACTCGATTGTATATTGTGCTGTAAGAACCAAGGAAAACGTTGCCTTTTCTATTCAGTAATTGCTTTCCAAATAATGCTTTAGTAGTGCATCAATTGAACCTTTGTTCTCAATTGCGTCCACCCATATAAACCCGGAACTTCCCTACTTGGACGCATGTAAGCTATCAGCGCACTCGCAGCGGTTGTGAGGTACACAGCACTCAAAATATCGATAACGAGACGCGTTTTGTTGGCTCAGTTTACGTTGCATTCTGTACACACCGCTGTTATGTTCTCAATAAACCGATCGATCATGGATACCTTCGTTGGTGTGTATACTGTGTAACTAGGGTTATCGTAATAAAGGGAGGAGATGTATCGCGGTAATAAGGTACTTTGTATAGGTAGGAGTAAGACACAGCCCTGCACTAATTGTGGTTTGTTGTAGCCGATTGGAAATTGCAATATCTGCAGCCCGGGGAGAAATTTGTTTTCCCCGGTTAATTCCTCTCCATATTAGTATTTTACCAGAAATACAATTACTGGGATAAACAATTCCTGTTTTATTATGGACATAATGTCGGAAACTATTATTTTCCTTAACCCGAGCGCCCGCCATTGTAGTTCTTATAGCTCAAACAATATATCCTACAACCTCTTGAAAGTTTTGCAAGATTGAATCAGGCTTGCTCCCCAATACTTAGAGTTAACTGAAATGTCACCGAATACAAGTAACCGACATTTGTTTAATACCAAAAGCTTTCAAAATTAAAGGAGATATAAAAATTGAGTTTACCTTTCAGAAGTACGCTGCTTTGCCAACGTAATATTATAAACACAATTAAATCATATAATCAGTATGATATCATTTGGATCACGTAGTTTTACTTTGACTGCCCATTTGGCGAGGCTGTTGGATAAATTCTGTGGTAAATTAACAGTTATTAACCGGTGAATCCTGAGCATTATGAATTATTAGTGTGTGTAATAAATGGCAATTCACAATCCTTTTCATAGAAGTCCAGCTCACTAATCTGCAATGCGGTAGTGACCACATTTACACTCGGAGCTCTCTAAACGGGTTCAGGTACCTCAAAAATTCCAAAATGTGACACATTACTCTCTTTCTTGCTCTCTCCTTCTCTCTCTCCCTCTCTCTTCCTCTCCCTTTATCTCTCTCTGTCCCTCCTGTTCAATACATAGTCCCCCTCTTTCTCACTTTCCTCTCTTTGTCTTCCTTCCTCCCTCTTTCTCTCTCTTCCTCCATCTCTTCCCTTTCTCCCTCTCTCTGTCTCTTCCTCCGTCTCTTTCCTTTCTCCCTCTGTCTCTTCCTCCCTCTCTTCCCTTTCTTTGTCTTCCCCCTTTCCTCTCTCCGTCCGTCCCTCCAGACGTCTCTCTCTTCCTTCCTATCTCCACCCTTCTTTCCATTCTCTTGCCATCTCGCTATTCTTCCCCTTCTTCGATGGCAATGCAGCACCAATTTTATCAACCACATGTTCATTCCTTTCGATCAGATTTCATATGTTATTGAAGCTTTTTTTTTAAATATCCCCTCAATTGGGGCCCACGACTCATCGTGGAAAGTAAATTCAGATATTAAAATTTACGGAATAGCGGGAATAGTTTGCTGTTGCGAACGTGGCCTTCTCGAATCTCCTGCATTTGAATTTCTGCTTGAACACGTGGAAATCATAAATAGGCATCTAATAACCTAATATGGGTTACCTAATAAACTAATACGACATGTAATTTCACAATGGATGAACCCGCAGCTTCACTTCATGCAGGACGGACAATCTACACATATTGCAATCATTTCCCAGGACGTTGGACTGGCAGACACGGTGTACATGAATCGCAGACCTGATTTAACGCCTTACGATTTTTTCCGATGCGGGAGGGATAAGGAGAGCGTTTCCAAGAGAAAACCAGAGAACATGGATGAATTTGAAGTAACAATGTCTCGGGTGAATCAATGTTCCACGAACCATATTGCAGCATCAAACGTACCAGTCCATTTAAAAATGCATTGAGAATGCTGGAGGTCATGTGGAGATTTTAAAAAAGGTGTTTAACTAAACCTCAAAATTTGCCGTTGCTAACAAAAATAGTTGTAAAAAATTGGCTCATAAATAAAGAAATTATAACTATCCAAAAAAAGGAAGTGACTTATCAGATATCCTGTATGTAAAGGAACAAATCTCGGCATCCCCCGTCGTTCACATTCTGGAAAGCAGGGCCGGGATTACTTACCAGCATATGCAGTTGCTTAGTAGCTCACTAGTCATGGGGTCCACTTTGCTCCGGGGAAAAGTGTTAAAATATTCGAAAAATGTTACGCACAGTAATTGTTAATCAAATAATCTCCTGAAGTAGAAAGTTTGCAATTAAATATTAAAAATTCCTTTTAAAACATTTTATCTACATTAAATTAGTCTAATAGTAATGCACAAATTATTGGAATTTTTTGAAAGATGAGAGAGGTCACACGGTTTTATGCTTGGAGGCTCCGTAGTACCCGAATCCGGCCCTGCTGGTAGAGTTCTATGCACTACACGACCGTTTAAATGTCAGCGTGACATAACCCAAAGGGAGATACTATGCATGCGAAAGAGCTATCTACGTTAATGTGATTCATTGTAAAACATTGGGTAGTCCAATACAACCTAGGGATTTTAATTCTTAAATCGTTGAGAAGAAATGTCTTGCGAATGTGTTAGTAATTTGTTTCATTAGTTTTTCTGTGTGCTTGCGTATACGAAATAATATATAAATTGTTTTGTGCCGAAGCATCATGTTGAAAAGCCAGACTGAATGTTTCCGAGAGGGCATGGAGTGTAACCGCCTCCCTCCCGTATGTCAGTCACATGCACAGGATTGGCGCGCGCACTCGTTAGGTAGTATGTTCGTCCGATCGATCACTTTGATGTTCCTCTTGCCCCTCCGCCGCCCCACAAAAATCTCTCATTGAAAGTAAAATGTCTGTTCTTCAAGATGTTAAGAAAAAATTTGGCCCTTACCGCGCTAATTTTTCAATACAATTAGTTTAAATTCATAGAGGCCCTTATGAAACCACTTTTGTGGGCATAGGTATTTTTAAGTTATAGAAGAAATTATACAGTCAGAGTGCCTTTCTCTTTTATTCAATTCGCAATTCAAGTTTTGAGAAATCAGATGATATCAAATGTAACATATCTCACTGGACGTTCTAAGAATTAAATGAAAAAAATCTGCTGCGATATCCATGGCAAACGGAAATACTAGCTCTCGACCTAGAAGCTAGCGATGGAATTGTCAGTACTGTTTCTCTTCTGGTATGATTGAAAATCACGCTAACTTAAAATTTGTTATCAAACAACCACGAACTATTTGATGATAATTGTATTTCGATGTAAACAATGTGGACTGATATTCAACGCAAAGAGAAAGAAAACTGCGGGGGCAGAAGGGAACCTAACCTCCATGACGTATGGTAAAATGAAAAATCACATGAGAGAGTAATGTAATATTAAACATTGTTTTTATAGCACAACAATTCCCTACTACTCTTTTAACTATTTAGAAATAATTATTTAAATGCTCCATTCACATTTACAAGCAGCTGTTATAAATTAAAGCAGTAATAGATGGTTGAATATTTCGCTACGGTCTTGCACGAACACACTACCTTAACGACGCGCCTTTTTTCATTTTCCCCTCCCAGTACCCCTGAGGAGTCGATAATTTATTTTCTTGATTTAGTTTACAGTATGCTGCTGCCATACGGCTTAAGCAGCTGAGGGGGGTTGTCTTTTCTTAATAATTTTTTTTTCAATTTATTCTTTTTGATGGTAAGTACATAGATTAGTTAACAAATTTACATATGTATCGATTTCTTATTCACTAAAATTAACTTATAATTAATTCATAATTAACTTACAACTACTACAATGGGAGAGGAATCCCTAGTGGGTCCTCTAATCAGGTTCCAATTCGGCGAATTTGATGAGAAATGAATGATAGGGGTATTTATTTGTATTTCTGGTTTGATGGATGGGTCTTAATAACTAAAACAAACTTAGTTCTGGCTTAATCTAATTGTACAGTTACTACGTAAGCACTGTGGCCCCTCACGTGAGACAATTTTTTCTTTAATACAGTAAATTGTTCCTGCTTCTTTCTTAGTAAATTTGTATATTGTGGCAATTCTGATGTGGTGTTGTTGAAGTTCTTATGAGAAGAAATAAAAGAGTACATCTTCGTCATTTAGCAAACTTACAACTTACAACATATTAGTTGACGTGATATGTTGACGAAGATGTCCCTCTTTTATTTCTGTTCAAATTTGTATATTTATTAATTTTTTTATTCACGCATCTTTCATACCTGTTCCATTGTATACAATAACGATTATGGCTTCCTCTCGCAGGACGGCCGTTCCCGCTGGTCAACTGCTCGGTGGTGAACCAGACGTCCGACTCCCTGCACGTGGAGTGCCTGGAGAGCTTCGACGGCGGGCTGCCGCAGAGCTTCCTCATGGAGCTGTTGGAGCTGCCGTCGATGCGGCTGCGCTACAACGTGACCGTGGCCCGCGCGCCTCCCGTCTTCGACGTGTACGGCATCGAGACCGGCTCCCGCTACCAGGTGCACCTGTACGCCGTCAACGCCAAGGGCCGCAGTGAGCCGGCCATCATCGAGGCCGTCACCTTCAAGGGCGTCGCCAAGTTCACTGGTGAGTACGAAATCGCGCGCTCTCCTTTTTACAAGCGAGACAAGCGAACGGCTGGGGAATGTCGTCAGCAATACATTGGGAAAATATAACTTTCTTTTACACGTAACAAAATGCGTATGTGTGTGTTTAGTCGTGCTCCCTGTACAGAGATTGTACTCCTCAGCATGACGTAACAAAATATTTCTTATTATTAAATATTGACAACAGCATTGTGGCTGCGTTTATTCAAAATTCAAACTGTAAGGAATAAGGAAGAGCCGAGATTCAGCAGCTCAAGAAAATTTGCGCGAGTCTTATTTCTATTATCAGTTAATATGTGGTTTAGTTAAATTTTTCTACTTTTCACGTTACAACTTTTAAAGTGTGCGGACTTTGGTAAAATAGGAATTTTGTTATAAATCGATGAAATTTGGTAAAAAAAATACCTCAAATTTAGTAACTTCTCATCGTTATAAAGCCAATGTGCAATTTCTGCCACCAGTAAAAGATGAGTTCAAGGTTTTCCGTGAAAAGTTAAAAATATTGATGTAATCATTTATTCACTGCACATACTGTGTGATGGTTGGGTATCACTTTTCAGGTTGTATAGGTTTCATCTTGAATGTTATCGTTTGTAACTTTTTCAATAGAAAAATGTCTTGTACCTCAGTTTGCTTCGGAGTGCCGTAACCCGAATATCTTTTACTTGAGACATAGTCGAGCTTAAACTGCTCCGACTTTGTTTAGTCTCTAAGTTTACAGGTGAACCACAGCGCCACGCAAACTGAACTTTGTTTCACTTGTTTGGCGTTATTCGGACTTCGTAGTTTCGTCGTTTTCAGTGTAGTACGGCAACCTAGAAAACTCGATTGTTCTTTTTTTTTAATTCGAGGGATAATCGCGCTCAGGGCGAGCCTGCTATATTGATTTGTCATTAAATTTACAAGTAGTTAAATGCCATTGTTGCCATTTTGTTTTTATTTGATTTCGTAAGAATTGAGCTCTAATTTTGATATGTCGCGATGTTTAGACGTGAGTATAATGACCCTGAAACCAGGGCGTTTATTGAACTGCCTCAATGAACGACAACTGTGTGTTTACACTCCCTGTTCTGTGTACCCACAAACGTTACAAAAAAAGTCATTGTATTTAATAAATGTATATCCAGGAATATGCTGTATTCATCAGTTAATTGTAGATTTTTGGGATCATTTGTATCAAGTGATTATCACTGAATTTTATACTTAAATAACACGATCAATTTAATTTTATTACGTGTTAAAATCCATCTCTTAATACGAATAGTGTATATGCAAAATCATATCGCTTATAGAACACTAGAGAGATGCTTGAAAAACGAATCGGATTTCAAAATTAACGTACTTGATTTCCATAATTTACAAGCTTTTGTTATTCAAGTTTGTACCACTAAAGTAAGAAACTTCGTTCTTTTTACAATTTTAATGGTCTGAATTCTTACTCCAGCCATTGTGAATGGAATATTAGATGCAATATAAAAATTTCAATTGGAGATGGAAAGGATTAACCTATGACTAATGTAGAGTTCCCTCCCTGTGAAGTGTAACCCCTCGGAAGGAAGAAAAAGAATTAAACAGGAAATGAATTTATTACAAGTTACGTTTTCATCAATAATCAAAACTCCAGTTGATGTTCTAACCTCACTCTGCTCAAGAATGACAATCTCTCTTCCATCGTGACTGTAAAAGGGTAGCACCACCAGCTGTATCCGTAACATAAAGTGCTCAATGTGACGAATCTATACCCCATGCACATTTATGATTGTCGTTGATATTTATTTACGATATTACATTGTAATTGATAGATAATATAGAGCTGGATCAGGGCAAGGAATACCTGATAATCTTGTTAAGTTGAGTACCAACGTAGCTTGGAAGAGTGTCAGAGAAATGGCGAATAGCGTAATATAATTACTGAGCTTCCGAGAAACAGCCGGGTAGCGAAAATTAGCCTTTTTATAAGAAGGCTCGTAGGGGCAGAGATACTTGTTAAGGGACGCCTCCCGAACCCCATTGCGATACAACGCAAATGACGGCTCTTTAATTAATCCTAATTTCCAAGATGAATATTTATGCTGTTGTGCTCGCAAAGAAAATGCAACTCATGAGAGCTCGCAGCGACACTTTTACGGTTCCGGGCAGAAGCTTTCTGTTGTATTGTGTTGCCGGCATTTCGATACCTACCGACTTGCACGCTACTGCCTTCTGCGATACTAGCGGTAATCTCTCTCGCATGTGCTGCGTGCAGATAGTTTCCGACGAACACCGACGATATTTCTCCCCCTCCGCAAGACGATATATTTATTGTACGTTTGGAGCGTTGTTTCGATTCCACCCCTTTACCTGAACCCCACCCCACACCCTCCTCTTTCCACTTTCCTCTTCCCACACCCCTTCCCCTTCCCACACCTCACCATCCTCCCCCCTTCGCACTCTTCTCATTTCCCCTTCCTTCTCTTCCCCCCATTACCTCCCCCTCCTCCCCCATTCCCTTGCCCTCGCCCTCTCCTTTCCATTTCCTCCCCGTCTTCTCCACTCTCCATCCCTCCCACCCACTCCCTTTCCCATGTTTCGGTCAGCACCGACACCGCGGCCCAGCAGCTTCACATTGAGCTGTAAACATGCGGTTCACGACTTAATGAGGGGCAACAAGCGCGGGCACGTTGCCGCGTCTTGCTTGCCCTCGCCGGCCGCGGCCGCGTTCGAGGGAGAGGCCCCTCGCAGTGGCTTCCGTGAGGGAGGGAACGCCCCCTCCGCTCTAGATCCCGGCCACCCTCCCTCTTCCCGCCCTTCGCCCCGAACTTCACACGCTACAAATGCCAGGTCGCTCCAACTACACTGTTTTAGGCATGACGGAAACAATGATGAAAAAATTTGAAACAAAAACAAACGTAACAAGGTATACATGTCGCGATAATTTGGAATTTGATGGGGCGTATGTGTATATATATATATATATATATATATATATATATATATATATATATATACACACACAGTCCACATACCTGCAAATTCCAATTTTTCGCGACATGAATACCCTGTTACGTTTGTCTGTGTACAAGTGTGTATATATTTAACAAATTTTCAACGCGTCATATTTCCATTGTTTTTATTGTAAACACCTGATATTTAACCTAACTCTTCTCCTTGTATGTGTTTCAGATGAGATTTAAATATTTTTTATTTAACGTGTCATTGTGCAAAATTCCTATTTTCCAGGAGTGCTATCGGACACTATAATCGTCCACAATTTATGTTTACAACTGGAATACAGAACTTTAAATCCTAGTCTCGCAGAGTCATATTGATATGAGAAATTAATAGAGATTTATCGAGGTTCTCTCATGTTCTCTCGGATCATATTTGTCTGTTGCACTATTATCACATTTTCATCACGTGTTTGTACATTTCTGGTTCGAGGTCAAAAACACGATATGGAGAAATGTTTAAAATGTAATAAATAATTATAGGAATTCTGGCAAATAAAAATAAATTGTTATAATGACAATTTGTACATCTGATTTTAATATTCCGTCTGTATATTCATGAACAAATATGCACTGTTTTTATTTATGTAATGTTCTTGAATGCTAGCTGTATCCAACTCCAAACAGTGGCAGTGAAACAGTAAATTAGGTTTCAAAAATTGGAAGACTACGCCTAGAATCATGCTTGTAGTTAGTGTTGTTGACTTATTGACGTGTGAAAACTGGTCTGATGAATTTCGCGCCTACCATGTTTCTTGGCAAGTCAGTGAATGTATTTCAGATTTTAAAGACGAGATGACAAAGCAGTAGATTTGTATCCGTAAATGGAGAAATATGTAGATATGCCTAACGTGTAAAAATGTATGGCAATATGATGTTATTGGGCAGGATTTAGATATAATGATGATCTGGTCAGTGGTGTTCAAATAAATAAGATACTGAGTTATCTGACCTCTGGAAAGAGATTATATTTGGAGGAAGAAAAGAGAAGGCCTGTAAGTCCAAGAGAAGGCCTGTAAGGCCATTCAGATAATATTCTTCTTCTCCGTTGACCCACACCATTCCCCTGTCGTGCAGGCGCCCATCACAGCATCTGGCATTCCCTTTTCATGTAATTCCCCGCAACTCCTCCATCGGGCTACATACAGCCACTCTTGCATCTCAGACGACCGGCCCGTCTTGTTTACATCTGCACGCCACCGTCGCGCCTCTGTCCCATCTCCTGCCCCGCCCCCAAACCACCTCCAGTCCTCGCCCCTTCCTGTCCCGCCTAACCCCACCTCCGCCCCCACACCGCCTCCCACCCCGTCTCCACTTCTGCTGCACTGCACCGTCTCTATCCACTTCCGACCCCGCCTCACCCCCGCTCCGTCTTCGCCACCATCTGTGATCCACCCACACTCCCCTCAGCCTCACGTCCGTCGCTGTTACCACTTCCGTCCCCACCTTCCCCTCCGCCACCACTATCTCTCGTTGTTCCCTCAGCCCTCCCTGTCTCCACATCTCCCCTCACTGCCGATCCCTCTCCCCCTCCATTTTAGCCGCACCTGCCACCCAACCGCGTATCCGTCTGCTTCTCACCTCCAACACCGTCCCCACCTTCATTCCTCCACATCCACCTTGTTCCCACTGGCCCCTCCGCCCACACCACCCATCCCAGTCACAACATCCTCCGCACCCTTTCCCTGCCGAGCCCGCTTCTCTCTCGCTGCACTTCCCCCACACCTGCGGCCTACCCACACACCCGTTTCCGTCTTACCCAGGTGCTCCCCACCTATACACTCCTCCTCCACTTGCGCACCGTCCCCACCTTCCCCATCGTGTCTCCGCGCGTGCGCCTCAAGCGGGGACGGGGCGGGGGCGGGGGCGGGGGTGGCGTTCAAAGGCGCGCGCTGCCGACAATCGCCGCAGATCTGGATGCGCGCGTATAAATCTTGGGCGCGGGACTGGAGATTTGTTAGGGGGAGATAAAACTCGCTGCCTCTGGGCGCGCGCTGCGCCGCGGAGCCGACTTGAGCTTTATTTAGGACTCGTGGAGAACGGTCGCGACGCGGGGCCACGCCGCGGCACGCCGCGCTGGGCCGCGCTGGGCCACGCTGGGCCACGCTGGGCCGCGCCGGGCGAGGCGGAGAGCGGACCGGACCGGACCGGGCCGAGAGGGCCCGCGCTTGCCCGGCCCGGGAGCGGGCGAAAGGAAAAGGGGCGAGGCAAGAGAATGAATAACAATCCTACACCAATGCCATTCCAGAACTCCGAGAACACCGGGAACCCGAGGACAGAACCAGAACCAGAACTCCCAGATTCCATTCCAGTACTCCGGTATTGTAAAGTTTAAATATTCAAGAACATATTTTACATGTGTTTAGCAACAAATTGATATTATTTTCTGTATGTTTGTGACCAAATATTTTCCTTTACTTTCTCGCTGCCGCTGTTTTCCTTTCTCAGTTACGCTGGAGAGAGAATGTTATGTAATAAGACGGCGAATTTTCGGCAGAAAAACTCTTTATTACATAGCCCTGGTAACGAAAAAAGGATTAATCGAGTTGCAATATTTATTTAAATTATCCTCCAACATGTAATGTAGCCAGAATCCTTGTTTTGTGGATCCTTGTTACCGAAAGATCGAATAACCGCAAAACGTCAGTCTGTTCGTCTGTGAAAAACGCTAGCGGCTAAACCGTTCAGCCGATTCTGAAGTATAAGCCGAGGTGGAAAAAGAATATCGGATGACCGATGATGGATAGATAGATGGACCAATTTGGGAAACAGGAGTACTAATGCTTTGAGAAGAACACGATTGTTCTTGTTATTCTTAAAGCATTAGAACTAGATTAGAATTAGAACTAGATTAGCAGAAAAAGAAGAAGAACGGAATGAAAGAAATAAACGCTTTTAACACAATATTTTGATGCAAACACTTTTATTCACTTATATTTTGTGAAGGATATTCGTGAGATACGTCCAGTAAATTTCACGATAGAGATTCTGAAGTCTTAAATAATTCATTGCAAACAAAATTGCAAATAATAATAACCCTTTCACCATTAGTCTTCTCAATATTCTTGTTGCAATTGTCTTCCTTTTCTTTTTCAGAATGTTCAGATATATTCATATTTTCTAGCCTTCCAGCTGAGATTTCTCAACCAAACTAATTTTTTGATGAATTGACACGTGGTATAATTTTGAAGCAATTTCGTGTGATCAGGCATACAAATGTCCCATGATAGTCGCAGTGTGTACCCAGACGTACAGGAAACCCCATAAGTTTGACTAGAACGGAGTTCTAGCCAGCAAAGCTACGTAATATAATCGCGTTACGCAGGTAAGAGGGGGCTACACGAAGGAAAGCGGAAGACATCAAGTCGACGTAATCCCAATGGGAATGGAGAAAAATCGGCTTGTGACCGCCGCCTCGCTCTTACTTTAGACAGACCTTTTCTGTAACCTCTGTATCCTAAGATTTCTTCGTCCCACGAAGAAGTTGCGGTTTTATGGATTCATGAAGTGCACTATTTTTGTTTTTGATATAAGCAGTACGGAACGCGAAATGATATCGTCGAATAGATAAAAATGCTACTTTCATTACGTAAATGATGAGATGAATAACCTGATTCCAGGTCTGTCTAAGCTCTTCGTAAATATATAGAATTTCGCAAATACAGACGTTAAGATCCTGTAGAAAGCAGATGTCAGATATATAACAAGATATAATCTACCAAACTATTCTCCAAGTTCTTTGAATATTCAGTAATGCAAAATAGTTCTTTAATATGAAACTATTTATCGTTAATATTCAATAGTGTAAGTATCAAGGGGTTTTGTAAAATGCAGTTCAGTAGAATGTATGTTTTAACATTACGAAAATGTGATGTACGATTAATCTCAACATATGAAGAGACTACTTCACGTTTTTCTAACCAAATATGGTACTGAAGTACTGAACTTATGACTAATGCATTCTTGACCTGTGTTCAAATTTTAAAGAAAAATGAAGTATCATCATCTCGTGATTTTTTCCGAACTCTACATCTTTAAATGGATGTTGGTATTTATAAGAGCGGTAACACCGTGTGACCGATCGCCATGAAAGTTGGCACATTACGTATTTTGTTATTTTTTTATTTATTTAATAGGTAATTATTACAGGCAAAGTAAAAATCTTGATGCAATGTGGCTAGGCCGAAGGCCTTTAAGCCATTACAATACCTACATTCTACAGCGTTCTAACCTTTCGAATTCTGGTATTCACCCCAAATGGTCTCTCCTTCGCATCAAAGCCGCGGAAAAGAGACCATAAGGTACGGCTGAGGAAAAAACCCCTGAAGGGGGAAAAACCTGCCGTCAGAAGCCGAGTACATGCTAATCTATCCGGTTTTTAAACCATTTATTTATTTGGCGCGGGCGTCAGGCATTCTCCTTCCAGTGTTTGGCCTCCTCCGCACCTGAAAACAAACAGCACCACAGAAAATCGTCCGCACCAACGCCTCTGCCCTAACATTTCCGAGTCCTACTTCCCTTCGCCTCCTAATGTGTTTTATTTTAACCGTTTCCTTTTATTTTATTTTAATATAATTTAATTTTAATTTATTTAACTTATTTTAATTAATTTAAATTAAATTTATTTAACTTATTTTAATTAATTTAATTTTAATTTATTTAACTTATTTTAATTAATTTAATTTTAATTTATTTAACTTATTTTAATTATTTTAAGTTAATTTATTTATTTTTATTGACTTATTTATCTACTTATACTTAGCAATTGACTAAAACTTATAACTTTTTTTTTATTTTTTTTTATTGTTTACTAACCTAACATAACTTACTGACTAACTTAATTATTGTTAGTTTATTGATTTATTATTTATTTCTCTCCAGTCTAGGCTCTGCTCGTACTAACCAGTGCTGTTTTCCCACTCCCTAATTTCAGTTTCTCTAATGGTCCGAACCTTTCCTAGAAATGTTCCTAATTCTTTCATGAAGTTAGACCTTTTATCACCTAGAATGTTTTGGGCGAGCGTTACGTTCCTATGTTGGAAGTAGTAATTTCCCATTCCCATCCATTTTCCTCTCCAAGTTTCGGTCGCATTGCAAATTAAAAGGATGTGGATCCAGTCTTCCCTATCACCGCAAAGCACACAGATGCCATTACCATTAGAGTCCTTTAATCTACGTTGCATCCACCCCCGACCCTGAACCAAGCGTATCCCCCTCTTGCGTCCTTTCGCAGTGTGTTTACGTAACGTTCGCAACCCCATAACGGACTCGCGTGAATTTGCGCAACTAGCGAACGTTTTTCGGCCGTTGCTGCCAGAATCTCTTGCCTTTTAATATCCGCAAGTCTACCCGAAATTAGCCGTTCTATCTCACGTGTTCCCCTATCTCCCACCATCTCCGAAGAAACGTCTCCCAGACCTGCACGTTCCAGTAGCAGTTTAATTTTATACGACCAGTGGCGTTGGTTGCTTCCCTGTAACTGCACTCGAAAACATCTATGTATAAGTGTGTCAGACTGTTCACCTGCTAATTTAATCCAAAGTTTAATGGGTTTCATTTTAAAATCTTTCCAAATTCCTACACTACCGACCTCTCTTAGGACTCCGGCATTTGCTGCAAATCTAGAGACTCCGAGAATTAATTTGAAATAATCTGTTTCGACGCTTTCTAGTCGATCTATCCTATCCACTCCCCAAATTTCTGCACCATAATTCATTGCTGGGAGAACTAGCGATTTAAACATTGTATCGCACACCTTTAAAGACAATTCCGGAACCCTGCGCACTGCGCCAACGATTTCTTTGAGCGCAATTCTTCCTTTACTGTGCACCGCCACTATGTGATTATTCCATCCCCCATTCATGGAAAATTTTGCCCCAAGATATGTAAATGTTTTAACCCGGTCGATCTCGTCCTGAGCGTAAAACCATTTCTCTTTGCTACCCCAGATAAATCCATTCTTGAAGACAACTACTTTAGTTTTTTGAATATTTACTTTTAATCCCCATGTTTCACTATACGTTTCTAAGAGATTTAAACTTTTCTGTAAGCCGTCAATAGTCTCCGAACATAAAACTAAATCATCAGCATATAGTAGTCCGGGAATGTTCAGGCCCTCAATTTCCGGCGCAGATGTATCCGCTTCCTGTAACCACGTCAATAAATCGTTTATAAACAAGATAAACAATAGCGGTGAGAGAGGACAGCCCTGTCTTACTCCTACCGTCGATTTTATTTTTCGCGTTGTACTTCCATCACCGCACCTGACACAGAAATTTACGTCTTCGTACATGCTCTGCAGCACTTTTAAAACTTTACGAGAGACGCCTAGCCCATTAAGTTTTTGCCATAAAGCTTTCCTATTGATAGAGTCAAACGCCTTTTCGAAATCTACAAAACTGCAATATAAGTGGCCCCGTTTACGCGCAAGCGCCTGTTTTACTAGGGTATCTAACACAAAGATATTGTCGGTAGTCGCGAAGCCTCTCCTAAAGCCTGCTTGCAATTCTGATATTTTACTGTGCTTTTCCGCCCATTCACTCAGTCGCCCGTTGAGTATTTTACAAAATAGTTTGCTCAGCGCTGGTAAAAGACTAATTCCGCGATAATTATGTGGGCAATTTGTATCACCTTTATTCTTAAAGACCGGTTGGAGGATTGCTGTACTCCACGTTTCTGGATACGATCCGGAATCAACTATTGCATTAAATAAATCCAGAATACTCTCTGGGTCTATGTGCCACAATTCCGAAATAAATTTTGTCGGAATGCCGTCCGCGCCGCCTGCCTTCGTATTATTCATGGCTAGCATAGCCCTGTTTACTTCATTCCAGGTTATAGGTTCGTCTAATTCAGGGACACCCCGGTCCGTGATAATATCTATCCCTGTTTCAATATTCGCTATTGTGAGCGCCCGTGAAAAGTACTGCTCCCACGTGTCTGATGAGATTGTATTACTTACATTTCTTTTATTACGCAGAGATCTTATAACGTCCCAAATTGATTTATTATGATCGTTTCTTAAAATTGCCTCTATTCTTGCTGTCTCACCCTCCTGCCAATATTTCTTCGATTTCTTAATTGTGGCCTCGTATTGCCTACGTAGTAACAAGTAACTATTTCTCGCTTCCGCAGTTCCACTGTTTCTGAACATCCTTAAGGCTACTATTGCTTTACGCCTGCTCTCCCGACACTCCTCGCTAAACCACCCTTGGTTCAGTACCCTTCCTCCTCTCCCCCACATTCGCATGCCCTTCCCTGCGCGGTAGAGCCGCCTTTCTAAATTCTTTGTTTGCCTCATCTGCACAACTTACGAGCATCGTCATTATTGCTCGAAAAAATTCGGGCGTGTGCACATTGCCTTCGTTACTCTCGCCCTCAGCGGAGAATTTTTTGCGCGGAAGTATTAAACAATCCCGCTGATGAGGGAACTCTTGCAGACTTCAATCTCGCCGAGGGGAGAGCTCCTATGTGCTGGTGAGCAACGCTGGGGGCTGGCGGGGGTTCAACCCACCCTCCAAATTCCGACAGATGCGGAGGCGGTGAAGGCCTGCGCGAGGGCGGACTTCCCTGTTAATCTCGTCCCCCAACCCCATCCGCCTTTCCCCCAATACTTGGGATAATTGGCGAGAGAAGGCGAAACTTGTTTTGGACGGGACGGAACGGGTCGGAACGCGAGGGGCTTTCGACGAGAAGTAAGTTGATTCCTCGCCCGGCTTCTTTTATAAAATTACGGGACAGTGGCTCCGGGGAACCGGCGGATGTGCGCGTAGGGGGAGAGTTGGAAGCAGGGGGCCATGTTGTTCCCTTGGACGGGCGTGGTGGGCAGAACGGACTGTGGTGGGCAGAACGGGGGCGAGCTTGGGGTAGCATGACGAGGACGGAGTGGTGCCTGAGAGGAAAGACACGAATCAGGAAAACACTGAGAGGAGCTTCGAGTTTGAGGTCGGGCGGTTTGGGCAAAGATCGAGCGCTTCAGGGGGAAGATCGGGCAGTTCAGGGCGAAGGTCGTACGGTTCAGGTAGAAGGCAAGCGGTTCAGGGCCAAGGCGAGCAGTTCAGTTGGACGGTTCAGAGCGAAGGCCGTGCTGTTCAGGGCGAAGGCCGTGCTGTTCAGGGCGAAGGCCGGGTGGTTCAAGGCGAAGGCTGGGCGGTTCAGGGCTAACTAAGGCCGTGCTGTTCAGAGCGAAGGCCGGGCGGTTCAGGGCGAAGGCCGGGCGGTTCAGAGCGAAGGCCGTGCTGTTCAGGGGGAAGGCCGTGCTGTTCAGGGTGAAGGCCGTGCTGTTCAGGGTGAAGGCCGTGCTGTTCAGGGCGAAGGCCGTGCTGTTCAGGGCGAAGGCCGTGCTGTTCAGGGCGAAGGCCGTGCTGTTCAGGGCGAAGGCCGTGCTGTTCAGGGCGAAGGCCGTGCTGTTCAGGGCGAAGGCCGTGCTGTTCAGGGTGAAGGCCGTGCTGTTCAGGGCGAAGGCCGTGCTGTTCAGGGCGAAGGCCGTGCTGTTCAGGGCGAAGGCCGTGCTGTTCAGGACGAAGGCCGTGCTGTTCAGGGCGAAGGCCGTGCTGTTCAGGGCGAAGGCCGTGCTGTTCAGGGCGAAGGCCGTGCTGTTCAGGGCGAAGGCCGTGTTGTTAAGGGCGAAGGCCGTGCTGTTCAGGGCGAAGGCCGTGCTGTTCAGGGCGAAGGCCGTGCTGTTCAGGGCGAAGGCCGGGCGCTTCACGGCGAAAGCCGGGCACTTCAGGGCGAAAGCCGGGCGGTTCAGGGCGAAGGTCGTGCTGTTCAGGGCGAAGACTGTGCTGTTCAGGGCGAAGGCCGTGCTGTTCAGGGCGAAAGCCGGGTGGTTCAGGGCGAAGGCCGGGCGGTTCAAGGCGAAGGCCGGGCGGTTCAGGGCTAACTAAGGCCGTGCTGTTCAGAGCGAAGGCCGGGCGGTTCAGGGCGAAGGCCGGGCAGTTCAGAGCGAAGGCCGCGCTGTTCAGGGCGAAGGCCGTGCTGTTCAGGGCGAAGGCCGTGCTGTTCAGGGCAAAGGCCGTGCTGTTCAGGGCGAAGGCTGTGCTGTTCAGGGCAAAGGCCGGGCGGTTCAAGGGGAAGACCGTGGGGTTCAGGGCGAATACCGTGCAGATCAGGGCGACGGCTGGGCGATTTCGGGCCATGCCGAGCGGTTCTATGGAAGGCGGGTTCGGGCAAGTCGGACAATGAGCCGAGTCGGGCAATGTGGGGAGCGGGACAGAGACGGAGACCGTGATGTTCCCAGGGCGGGTGGCCATTGTGTTCCTTGGGAAATACAGCGCCGCCGGCTTTGTGTACACAGGCGACCGCCCGCCAACGGACTCGGAGGACGAACAGAGCAGTCGCGCTCCCGCCGAAAAGCCTCAAGGTAGGTTTTGTCTTTTGTAAATAACGGGCGATGCCACCAGAGAGCGTGGGGAAACATTGGACCGAATTCATAAGTTAGAGTGGCTGGAGGTTCCACCGCCTGCGGCGATCTTGGTGTTGGCCATTCTCCGAAATAAAGGAGATGAACGTAATAGTTGTAGTTTTGCTGATCTTTTAATTCCATTTTTCATTTTGTAATATCCCGCTGACGCTCGTAGAACGAGAGATCCAAGTGTTGAGATCCGAGGATGGCAGAGCACCAGTTCCAGACAAGCTGCTGATGTGATCGAGCGCCTTCTGAGAAATCTAGTGTGCGGCTGCTCTGATTGGTCAATTGCATGGTTTCTTCTTATCAGTTCAATGCAGCTTTAGTTGCAGTTTTGTGAAGATCGGGAGAAGGGAAAGGGAACGGAACAACGGGGGAATGGAAGAGAGAATGGAGCTCGCTCGATACTACTGTCTCAACCCAAATGACTAACTCCCTTAGTCTCAAACGAGTCCGCGAGTATTATGGAGATATCAGACCATTTCCGGAACTTCGCAACAATCGAAAAGAAAAAAGAGAGGAAGAGGGAAATTTTAAAAAATGAATGTTATTTCTGGACATCCTTTGAAAAATGTATGTCTCTATACATCTCAAGTATATTCCGACATACTGAACTAGAAATCCAATCCAAATATCTGTATATCAATTTCAGTTAAATTCTGCAAAAAATCTAATGAAATTAATCGGGATGGTGGTGACCATAGTTGTGATAAGGGGACGGTAGTGGACCTGATATGATGTAGTAGTGATGGGAGAATACAGTTTTATTAGAAGCGAAGGCGATAGCGGATGAAATGCCAGAGTTTTGTCAGCGGTCAAATGAAGGTCAGATTCAGGTCACATCCGTCCGTAGCAATTAGAACACCGACAAGGCTGATGTTCCAATTCACACGTTGATACCCTTAGCGAAAAGATGGATAACAATGTCAATTTAATTATAACTTTGGAAGAACATACATAATTAGCATAATTGTGTAATGATAATGGTCTGAGATAAGCAAATTGCAGTAGTAAATTATATTTTATCTATCCGAGGAAATAAAGATAACAAAACCCCATAGAGCAAATATAGTGAGAAATATAAACGAGGAAACATTTATCAACGATAACAAATTAAATCATACAGAATGATGAAAAATAATGAATAATTAATTGAAATGTCTCCCCAGATGTGTATTCTTCAGTATATATTTGAAAATTCCCGCACTTGCTTTTATATGGTATTTTAAAATCTATATTTTCTTTATTTCGTACATTCTCAATGCGTATCTAACTCTTGTATGATCGCTTTTAATTACTCTCTATCCTGGGTTTTCTTAACCTATTGGTATATTTTTATTCTATTTATTACGTCTTACCTTGCTTTCTCACTGTCTCCCTCGTAGCTCTTTCCTTTCCTTTAAGATTCCATTTCCGAACACGAGATCTTATGATTTCTAATGTGCTCTACAGATATTAGTGATACTATTACATATATCCCAGGGTTTTATGGTGCACTATTCATGTAGGTAAGTTCTGTAAATAGTATGGGTGTAACAATTCACGTTTGTTCATAACCGAAAATAAATTCAATAAATATTAAATGAAATAATTATATAAAAATTTACATTATTATTGTTATTATTAATAATATTAATATTAATACTAATTTACTAATAATATTAATATTATTATTTATCAGTATTATTACATCAGAGAACATTTCATTAAAGGTAGAGGGCTTTTAGTTGCGCGGGTTATCAGTGAATTCGTACTAATCGTAGAAGTGAATATCAAAAGCGCCTAGTTAGTGATCATTATGTGCAATTATAAACTGATGACAATTTTTGTTTCAGACTATGCCTTCGGGCGATGCCTTCCCCAACATGGACCCATTGATAACGACGCTTTTTACCGGTAAGTATTCGCAGTTCAATTACATGGAATAAAGAGGATTGAAATTTGAAGACGAACTGAAATTTGATATCGCACTTATACATCGATTGATGATATTGTAAATTCCCTCCCAAATGCTTATATCATCACATCAAGGGGAAATGGTTGTAGTTGTGTGGTAGTGACGAAGCTTAAATGCTGTGACTGTTTTGTCTAATTCTGTAGTTAGTTTTGTTTTTCGATCAGATCTTAGAATATCAGATAATAATTTGTTGCAGTCTAATTGTTCTAGGAGTAATCGCAATTACATAGAATTATTAAGATAATTTTTGTACCTCTGTTGGCTGCATATTACAAAATACAACTCAAAATTCTATCGGATAGAATGACCAGAGGTAAACATTTTCCACCGCAGGTTTTTGTGAGAATTTACTGTCAATAAATGTTCTTGGATTCTATTGTATTGTTGTTGGTTTGGTCGGTTACAATTCTGATGAGTTGGCAATGGATGATGTTCAGGAGGATACAGTTCAATGGTAAATGAATGAGGAGTGCGTTGGACTGGTCTTCTAGTGTCAATAAATTGTTAATTTTAGGAGCATAAAGGGCCGTTGTAAACCTGTACTAGCACCGTACTAGTTTACGAAGTATTTTAAAAGCACTCAAAATTACTTGAAGCCAACGACTTCGAACTTCTATGGGAAATTGATGTTGTCTGACTGACTTGAATCGAACACTATAGGACGAATACTTCACTGTCACGGTAAGAATAAAGATTATCCCGTCTACCTTTAAGCGTTGAATATTCGAGGATATCCTTTTTGTAGTATTCTTGTTGTAATCTTCATGTATTTTTATATAATTATTGAACTGATTGTCGACTGAAAAAAAACATAGGGTGTTGAAGGTGGTTTTCTTTCTTTTTTCAATGATATCTTCAATCCCATTTTCCGATACACGCATTTTTTTGCCGGAAAGAGGATTTGTGAACGCAGTCTATTTTTATTCTTCAGTTCTCAAAGCCTGATTTTCTTATTTTCACTTTAACAACGAACTCAAGCTATCCCCGATTAAGTGAAATTTCCTCTACAAATTTCACAACTTTCAATTACGTATGTAACATATTCCAGTTCTGAAAAAGTTATTAATTATAAATATATCATCTATACGTAAAAGCTATTTTATCCACTTTTGTTATCTAACAAACTGTACTAAACTCAGATAAGCTTCGTGTAGATAATTGTAATAACCAATGACCTGCCAGTAGCAACAGTGTCAAATTTGTTAATGAAAAGGAAACGTTTCTACAGAAATATTACAATAATTCCTGTCAGCCTATTAACTAAATTAATATCGATCACTCACGTTTAATAGAACGTAAATTATGTTGACTGAAATGTTTATTAGGGGGATAAAACGTTGTACGATATTCGTACCGTAACAGCGTACGGCAGTGTGTTTTTCGAGAATAGCAGCAATGTTTTCCCTCTGAATGAGCATTTGAGGCGCGTGGGGGTTCTGGGAGGGCGGTGCGGTGCGGTGCGGTGCGGTGCGTGGAGAGTCGCTCGCGCCCTCGCGGCGTGTTGGCCGGCCGCGAGCGTTGCTGGCGTGGACCGCATTAAAGCTCTCGGCCGGAACGGGTTGTGGCGGGGAGAGGGGTGGGGAGGGGAGGGGAGGGGCGGGCGGTGGCCTCCCTGCATTACCCGCAACGAGCGCTCGCAGTTAGATAGGACGCGGCCGTGCGGAGGCGAGATTGGACAGTGGGAGCACATTCGCCGTAAATTCAGGGCAGATATTTTCCTTCGTTTTAGGTGCGGTATTAAAAGCAGTTTGAATTTGTATTTTTAGTGGGCTTTACAAATTCGTGTTGTGCGAAAGTTTTGGCTGGTTCTCGTTGAGTGGGGTTGTGGTTTACAATACTTAACAATTGTTTGAATTTTTTAATATGGTCTTATAACAAGATGCTATATACACCTTTTGTCTCTCGTAATTTATCTACTAGTATGTACTTATTTACTTCTGTTCTTGCCTATTTTCATTTTTTTATTATCACTCTGTTTATTACTTCTCCTTTTATCGTTCACAGCCTGGTCAGCAAAAGTTACCAAAACAGTGGATTCTGTGAATCCAGTCGTAACTTTAAATTGTATTGTCAATCCAATCCCCCACCCTCACACAATTCCAACAATGCACAATAAATTGTATTACTAATGCTAAATGGTAATTAAATAATAATTTAAAATTAAAAGATGATTTCCGTTTTATTAACAAGTCAATTAGTATTTAAGATTGTTTTGAACATACTACGCATAAATCAGTTTCATAATATTTCAATATTTACAAATACCTTTTCCCTTCAAAACGAAGTTTTGTTCATAATTTGGGCAAGTTATTTGAAATTGATATTTTTATTTAAAACTATAATTTCGAATATATTATTCGTTTCCTCTCTCCAGATTTTCTTCCAGAATATTATTTGGTAACACTTCGAAAAATGAGGGTTTCATTCTATGTCAAATTCTGCAACACTTTAAATATAAATTAAAAGACGTTTTTATGTTATTGACAAATTTAATAAGTACTGCTGGGTTTCTGTCTCTTTCTAGACCTTCCTTACAGCTTCTTTGTGCAAAGAACACAGGACAGAAATAACACATGAAATATTTCAACACGCACATTTTCACACCAACATAAATCTTACATTTTATCATACTTTTAATTAAAACGTGTATTTCAATATCGTTGAGCCATCACTGTAAAGTACACAAATAACACATTGTCATCGCTCCTGTAGCTGCTCTCGGTTTTAGCTGGAAAAGCTTAGCAGAAAATTGGAGTGAGCATCCTGATCACTTACTCATTTTTGGCGAATAGTTACGGTGGCAAAGTAATAACCCTTTAGTATCGTAATCCTGTACTGGAATGAAGTGCGAAACTTTTTTATAAATTTAAGTAATTAGTAGAGCCACTACTGGAGAGAAGCACACCCAAGAGTTTTACAATGTTAATTAGGAGTATGTTATGATTAGTGATGGCTTGTCAACAGTAATATTAGGAATTCATTAGGCGATAAAAAGACACTTTATTAACACAAAAATGTGTAATCTCGAAGAGGAAAAAATCTTTCTCGAGTATATAAATACAAGTAACATAATCACGTGTTTAATTTTTATCATATTCCAAGCGTATCAAGTAAATTGCACTGAACATTGTCACGTTAGGTTACGTCAGGGTAAACTGTTTCCGACGCTAATTTGGCGCCTGGAGCTAGTATATAAACTATTTTTATCACTCGAAGGCGTCAGAAAGGTATTTTAGCAATAAAGAATGATTCATTACGAAACATATTTACCCTTCTGTATAAAATAAAATAATAAAGTTTGCTACAAAAACAGGTTTATTTTACTACAAAAATGGAACCTGAAGTCTTTTGGAAATATCTTTCCCATTATTTCAAGCAACTGATTCATCCTACTCCTACAATAAAGAACATTAAATTCGCTCACAGTATTCTTTCCCAACATGCAAAAGCGAGTGCGGCGCAATATTTAGCAATTAACGTCCAAGTGCCGCACGTGACGTCAGCCCCACTGTGCCGGCGCGAGCACGGCGCGTCCCGACACACCAGGAGCCCCGCGGGGGCCCTAGCTCAGGCGTCGCCACCGCTGCCGCCGCCGTCGCCGCCGTGCGAACTTCCACTAAATGCGACACCCGCGGCCGCCACCGCCGGCCCGCCTCCACCCGACCCGGTCCGGCCCGGCCCGGCCCGGCCCGACCCGACCCGACCCGACCCGACCCAACCCGACCGGACCCAACCCGACCCGACCCGACCCGACCCGACTCGGCCCGACCTGACCCGGCCCGGCCCCACCCGACCCAACCCGACCCGACCCGGCCCGACCCGGCCCGACCCGGACCGACCCGACCCGGCCCGACACGACCCGACACGGCCCGACACGGCCCGACACGGCCCGACACGGCCCGACACGGCCCGACACGGCCCGACACGGCCCGACACGGCCCGACACGGCCCGTCGCGGCCCGATGGCCTGCTGGGCTCAGCCTCTGCAGTCAGCCACCTTGGCCTGACCTCACGCGACGACATTGACCGGTTTGTAGGTGACTCAGGGCATTGCAGTGCCTATGACCAGGAGGATACTAGCCATGGAAAGTTATAACAGCTTATAACCCCCCACAGTCAAAATTATAAATGCAAAGTTTCCTAATTTATTTCAACCTACCGAAAAAACTTTGCTGTTGGGTGACCTTAATTCAAAACATAAGCTGGGGATGTCAAAAAAATAATCACAACGGGAAACATCTAGCTCAACTTATAAGCATTTCAATAGCTTTCTCAACAATAGAACTTTTTCAGTTAACGTAAATAATCATCATTCCAAGCCTTGACTAATTAACGCAGGACTCCCCCAAGGCTCACCCCTTTCACCCACACTATTCAACCTATACGTTACAGATCTTCCAAAATTAACGAATATTCACATAGCCCAATTTACGGACGATACAGAAATATTCTCTTCTGGCAACTCTATCATTGACATCAGAAATAGAACACAACTATACCTCAACTTACTCGATAGCTGGGCATCCCAACTTAAAATACAACTGAATTCATCCACCGCAAAAATATTTACACTAACACCCTATACCTTCCCCACCCCTAACAATAAATAACAATAGACTCAACTGGCACCCCCTAACAAACCTATTATAAACCTCGGATTAAACTTAGATACTAAACTGAATTGGTAACAGCATATAGACGAAAAAATAAAACAAGCAAAAATAAAACTACTGTAATTAAAACCTTTAATCTATAGAACAGTCCATTACCATGTCATTCCTCAATTGCATTGTACAAAAACATTATAACACCGTTACTTGTCCTTGTATGCTTGTCCTATCTGAATAAATTCCGCAAAAACCAAATTTAAAAAATTACAAATCATTCAGAACCAATTTCTCAAAACCATAACCAATGCACCGTGGTTTGTCACCAATCATCAGCTTCATAAAGAACTCAACTTAGAACGCATTGACATCACATCACATACTTAGCCACCAACTTTTATTATTATTTACCTCAAATCTCTTCCCTTGCAACCTTTAGACTCGCAAAAGAACTGAACCATATCAGAATAAAAAACAGATATCCTTACAATATATTCCTCAAAACCTTCTCCGAATTTGAACCAGAATAGAAGACCCAATAGGGCATCCTCAACCTTATGTTAGATTTAAGTCTTATAAATAATATTTAAATATAAATTAGCATGTAAGCCTAACAAATTTTGAATAAAGTTTAGACTAAAACTGATCTATGTACAACCAACAAAACCAATAAAATATTTTTTTTTAATGACCAGGAGGCCCTCGGGTTTGAGTCCCGACTTTGGCGGGCTTTTCGACATCACCTAGATGACTAGGTCGAATACAGCAGCTCTCTGAAGGAGAAACTCGCGGTCGGATGCTCTGATCGGTAGTTTTCCGTGATTTTTCCGATCAACACTAGGCGAATGCCGGAGAAGTATTCTAATAAACGGACCACATACCGCGTGCGATCTTTCCTTTATCTTCCTTGTCCTATCCTCACCCCTTACACACACACACTAACATGCACTACACTACCACACATGCCGGGAGAGCGGTCGGGAGCTCAGAGCTTGTTCGGGATGGGGTGAGCTGGGACAAACTTGTTCCCGCCAGTCAGTTCAGGTCGGCGCCGGATCTCACGATTCAGCAGGGAAAGATCACCACCATCTACCTAAGAAAACATTCACTACACTTATAGGAGCTACGTTCTTACACGTCGACCCGCACGGAATCATTAATTAATAAATCAGTGGTCTGAACTCGGGCACGCGGCGGCGCTTAGCTGAATTTCCCCTCCGTTCAATTGATACATTTTTTTCGTGTTTCAGGGCGCGTCAACTGCTTTGGTCATTATTCCCGTTAGTGTAGCGCATGTTTTTTTCTCTGGAGATGGCGGTGATCTTCCCCCGCTGGATGGCGAGATCCGGCGCCGACCTACCGTCGGCTAGTGGTGTTTCCTCCTAACCAGGACTCTCCCACCAGCGGGGCACCGCCCCAGCCGGGACAAGCTCTAAGCTCCCGACCGATCTCCCGGAATATGTGGTAGTGTAGTGCATGTTAGTGTAAGTGTGTGTGTAAGGGGAAAGGATAGGACAAGGAAGAGGAAGGACAGATCGCGCGCGGTCCGTGGCCCGTTAGGGTACTGCTCCGGCATACGCCTTGTGTTGATCGGAGAAACCGCGGAAAACTACCGATCAGAGCAGCCGGCCTCTAGAATTCTCCTCCAGACAGCGACTGAACTCGACCTAGCTGAAAAGCTAGTGTCGAAAATCCTGCCACCGTCGGTTTTTTTTTTATTTATTAATTTTTGAAGAATTTACATAGATCAGTAAAAATAACTATACATATGTATTTACAGACTTACATGCTAACCTTAAATATAATCTTACATACTATTACAAGGGGGAGGAAATCCCTTTTCGGGTCCTCAGTCCGGATCTAAATCTGCAAATTTTTTTAGGAATATGTGATATGGATATTTGTTTCTGATTCGTGTTTGGTAATTGGGGTTTTTGGCTAGTTTGAATGGTGATATTGCTGGGATTTGAGATAGGTTATGATAGAAGTTGGTGGCCAGATAAGTGATGTATTGTTCAATGGGTTCCAAATTAAATTCGTTGTGAAGTTGATTGTTGGTTATATACCATGGGGCATGAGCAACTATTCTTAAGAACTTATTTTGCAGGACTTGTAGTTTATGGATGTTAGTTTTAGCAGAATTGATCCAAATTGGGCTGGCGTACAACATTAATGGTCTTAAAATTGTCTTGTAAATTGCTATGGCTGATTTATATTGTATTGAGCTGTTTCTGTAAATTAGTGGTCGTAGTTGTGCAAGTTTTATTTTAGCTTGGGTCACTTTGGCATTTATATGTTTTCCCCAAGTTAGCTTGGTATCAAGATACAAGCCTAAATATTTTACAGGTTTATTGGAGGGGTACCATTCTATTGTTTTGTTATTTAGAGTGAGAGGAAGTGGGGGAGAGTGGGGTCTTAAAGTAAATATTTTTGCAGCGGTTTTGTTAGGATTTAGTTGAATTTTAAATTTAGCGGCCCAGCTGTCTATCATATTTAAATAAAGTTGTAAGTGGGTTCTTAACTCAGTGAGGGTTGTACCGGAGGCAAAAATGGCTGTGTCGTCGGCAAATTGAGCAATAGTAATTTTATTAAGTGTGGGAAGGTCAGCGACATAGAGGTTGAATAGGGTGGGTGATAACGGAGAGCCTTGGGGAAGTCCAGCGTTTATTGTTCTTGGGTTGGATAAATGGTTGTTAACATTGACTGAGAAAGTTCTATTGCTTAAGAAATTTATTATTATTGATTTTAAGTATTGTGGAGTGCCTATTTGGATAAGTTTATATAAAAGAGCTTGGTGCCAAGTTCGGTCGAAAGCTTGTGTAATATCAATAAATAGAGCTATGGAGTGGTGTTTTTTTTGAAAAGCGGAATAAATGTACTCTGAAATTCTTAATAGCTGGTGTTGCGTTGAGATTCTATCTGTAAATCCAAACTGTACCTTGGGGATAGCATTGGTTGAATATATGTGGTTTTTCAGTCTTCGCAATATGATTTTCTCGAATATTTTGGAAAGGGTTGTTAATAAACTGATTGGGCGGTAACTCTCGGGGTTTGATGGGGTTTTGTTTGGCTTTGCTATGGGGATGATGATTGCGTGTTTCCATTTATGGGGGAAATATCCGATTCTGAAACAAGAATTGAATATGTTATTTAAGTACGCAATTGCCGTTGGTGGTAGTTTTTTTAATGCCAAATTGTTTATTTTGTCGTGACCTGGGGCTTTTTTGTTAGGAAGATTTTTTATGATTTTAGAAATTTCAATGGGCGATGAGAAATTTATTCTCTGATACGGACCGAAGAAGTTTAATTTTGTAGCTTGTAGAATATTATTATGTTGCGGGTGGGCGTTCGTGTTCTCACAGAATGTGGTTTCGAAATGCGCGGCGAGCACTTCTGCCTTCTGAAGTGAGGATAAGGCCTTGCCTGTCGTTGTGTTTAAAGGAGGGACCGTGTTTTTTTTCTTGAGAATTTTTTTAGTGAATTGCCATAATGTGTTATTACTGGTGTTGAGTGATTGTATGAGTTTATGATATTGTTCGCTGTTATGATTTCTGATAAGTCGTTTGACCACGTTGGAGATTAGGTTGAGTTCTCTCTTTAATTCTCGTGTTCTTAGCTGAGCCCAGAGTCTTGCCACCGTCGGTACTCGAACCTAGGACCTCCCGGTCAGAAGCGCTGCAGTGACATCAGTTGTTGCACTGAGCCAGCGCTCCCGGTCGCTCCGCTCAAGCTTTTTGTTTGTTTTCTTGTATGTTTATTTATTTACTTATTTATTTATGCTGGCGGAGAGTTCCGAACAAATGAGTTTTGAAACAGAGGCAGTTTGGAAGCTCCAGACTCAGCAACCTTGCCTACTTGTGGCCACCATTTATTTATTTGTTAATTTATGCAGTCATTTCTTTTTTAATGTATGTATTTCTTTGTTTATTTCAACAGAAAATGAAAAAAATACTTATATGAGAAAATATATACATTACTGCTCTAAAGTCTGCAAGCTCTCATTGCAATCTCAGCATTTTCTCTTCAGAAATTTCGCTCGAAACCCCTACAGAGTCTTTATCGCATAATTACAAAAGTTATAATTATATTGAACTTTGGCTAATGCAAATAATAATGTTTTATAAAACGGCTATGCAATGGAAAATTACTTCAATGAACTGCAGTTCCTCGCTATTCCAGAAAGGATGGTTCTTTTCCCACCTGGGGAGTCCCATTTCGCCACATGCTACCTGTTGCTACTAGGGGATGCCCCAAAATATAAAGAAAACACGTTAGGTGAAACGAACCGCACGTCTTTCACATGCAATGTCTCGCCAAGCGATTGTTCCAGAAAAGGGTTTGTTGCGAATGCTCTTGTATGGTGTAGTGGTGATGTGGTGTAGCTGAAGATTACCTACGGAAGGAGAGGTACTCAATATAATTATATATTAAATAGCTATTGTGAAATTATTTCTTTTCTTCTGATATTTTTTCTATTCCTCCATATACTCAATTTACTATTCCTTCCATATACTCCATTGCTTTTGTTAATATTGTTATTTCTACCATTGCCCTGCTATACCCAAAAATTATTTCTTCTTAACACTAATTTATTAAATTTACTTACAATTTAACTATGTGTTCGACATACAACATTATGCTTCGTACCTGTTGCATGTGGACGTGTAATTCTATACAGAATCACGATTCCTGAAGTTCTATTGATTAAAAGCAATTATTAGATTGATGGCAACTAACATAAATTATCAGCCTTTTTCAACAATAAAAATTTAACATTTATTCTTACATATGCGACAAATTCTTTCGATCTCATGAGAATTGCTTTTTCAATTTAGAACATTAACACACCGTATGGGTTTGACTATAGTTCGTAATCTTACTATAATATATTGATAGATGGCTAGCAGAATGCTCTCCATTGAATCCTTGTTATACCAATTCTCGCGTCCCTGCCTAAATTAAAAATGTTTCAGAATGTCCTCACGGTCGCGACTTTCCATATCTGTGTTTTGTATGAAACACCTACTCGCGACCGACTATATTCAGCTACTTGTTGAAAAATTCTTCCATCTACGGAGCTACCCTTATACACATCCCCTCGAAACACGGAGTCTATTTTAATTCGAAATTCCAACTATTACATTAATAAAATTTCCAATTACAATTTAATACTACAATTTACACAATACCAAGCTCTCAAACTTAGACTCTAGACAAGATTTCTGTGTCGGTATACATAGTAGTTTACGTGCAAATTGACAAAAGATTTTGTGAAACTGAAATAATATTAACATTTTAAAAATAATATTAAACTATATTACATTAAGTTTCAACTATATTATTTCTCGACTGCATTAAAAAAGCAAAAATTTTCTCCAACTATATTAATTTAAATTACTGCTTAAACTAAAAATTTAATTATACATAAAATGTTCGGGGGTATTAAACCTCCCTCCGAAAATCTACGCCACTGTGCTTGTGGTAAGTAGTGTCCATGTCACCTTCAACAACCATTCACCCTCATGGTCCGTACCGCTTCGATCTCGCCTCCCCATTATTTTCGTTGCTGCCTCTCCGCGTTACTGACTAATTGCTCATTAACCCCGTTCGTTCTGAAAATTTATCGGGGCTGGGGGGTTTTCTCCTTCGAACTACCAACCTTGTATCTCCTTGATGTTGTAACCATATACACTATGTAGGCAAGTAAATTTAGGCGTCAAGGCATAGATGTTGAAACTACAGAATGGCACAGACTTTCTCGTACAGATAGTTTCATACATATAGTTTCCTTATTTCTTTACTTTGAGATAGCATTTTGGGTTTTTCCATCATATTTACAGCTGCCATCTATTTGCGGCCAATTTTTTTTCACATTTTCTAAATTTTTCTGTCCCTAATGGTAGAATTGAAATAAAACTTTAAGATTATTATATAAGAGTGAAAACTGATTCTGTAGGAAATTTTAATTCAAAAAGTTTCAGCCGTTCATAAGAAAATATCGTTTCAGCATTTCAGAAAGCAAGTTGGAGCTTATTTTCACAGAAAACTTTTGAGTTTTCGAGAGAAACTATCAGATACTATTTAAATCACTTGTACTCGCAAATGCAATAATGTATAAAAACGCCCGTAATGTAAAAATTACAACGAGAGACTTTAATGTCATTTTTATACCAGACAGAATGCATCAAAATTCTGTTGACGTAAGGTTACTCTGTGCATTCATCACAATCGGTACAAAAAGTGTAAAGAAATATTTACAGCGGTTTTTAATAAAATCTACCCTTTCTTCATTAAAAATGACGCGAAAACCACTAATATTTTCATTAAAATGTAAATGACATTAATTAAAGAATTAATTGTAGAGAAAAAAATTATTGAAGGAAAATCTCCAATAATGTAGTAATGATAAAAATGCGCCAAAGGCACCCTTGGCACCTGGGTCTAGGACGCTGTGTCTCCCCAAGAACAAAGTAGTTACTTCAATGCATAGTTCTCAAACCGTACAAACAAGTTTTTTAAATATTAGGCCATATTTGAAAAACCTTTTGCTCAGGTATTTGTGGAAATTGACAAGATGTTTCAAAATTACGCGAAACTACAAATATTATTGAAAAATTTTTAAACAATATAGTTTTGCTTGCTAATATTCACGAATTGGTTAAACAATCAACAATATCTAATCTTCCATAATATATTCCTTAGCTGATACAATTTCCGATGGATTGAGAAATAAATTGTGAAAAAATTCCTGCATGTATGGTTTATGCAGTATCAAACGTCTAAAATTAAATTACCGTCGTACCACCTGGAGATCATATCTTTCAGAGCAAAGATAAAAGTATCTAAATTGAATCTCAGTCGTGGAAGTTACCGCTGACTATTTTTTAAAGAGAAATTTACACGACGAATTATGTAAACTCCTCCTTTTGAAGTCGGTTAGAGATGTTGCACACGTTCTCGAGAACTTACAAACGTTAGATAAATGCATACAATTGCTATTTTTTTGTTAATACGCTAATAAATGTAACCGTTATATGTAAAATGGATTCACAAATATACGAGGGTCCTAATTCCTGCCCGCAAACAATGATTATCTACATTTGTCATCCATGCAGCCTGCACAGAGAAATTGTTTCTAGTTAATACAATTTCTGCCCACTGGTCTGTTTAACTCCATGGAGGGAAGTTGATAAACGTTCATTTGACTGTAAGAAAGCTATTAAATTCTCATAACCGCACTATGTAGAGTGATTATTTAACATCAACTCAGGCTTTGACCTATGACCTTTAGTGTACTCGCAACATTCAACAATTCTCTTTCCACAGAGGCAACTGTTCCTCTTTCACACGTACGTCAGTCAACTGACTTAACTGTCCAAATTTATTTTAATTTAATTTCAGCTTTTGAAATTGCCCTGAACGGAGAATCACGCGTGTGAGCAAACTGATGTGTAATTAAACTTGCGACAAATAAACAAACATTAATAAACTCGCGCTATCAGGATCATTTGTTCAGCAAATCATTGGTTCGATGTTTTATTCGCACGTCACATGTAAACCTAAAAACATTATATTTATAAAATGAAATGTTTGACTACATTTAATGAGTATTCCAGATATGTTTACAATTATAGTTTAAAGTTTTGTTTGCAATTGTGACGCCAACTACTCAATAATCTAAGTAAAAGAGTGGTAGTGGTAGTGTAGTTTCGGCGAAACCAATAACTTTTCAAATTGTTCAAAGCATTACTTCTCAGACCGAGAATCGAACCCAAGTCTCCTAGTTGCTTTGAAAAATTTGATTCATTAAATACATTCGACGGACAGTTACGACATCACTGCTTGGCTGACGATTACTTTGCCAAATACAAATTATTTCATATGTAATTGTCAGTCCATGAAGATGACAGGATGGTGACAATGCAAGGAGCAGTGCGATACAACATATACGTACACGAAAATCCAGAGACAAACATCCCTGACCGGGGCGGGATCCAAACCCTCGTCCCTTTGTTCTCAGTAGGTTGATATAGGACGAACTCTAACAAACTTCAACCTCCACATCGTTGAAAGCAATAATCGGGCCCGGATTTATGTTCAGGCTCAGTGGACCAGCACCCAAGACTTATAATTCAGAAGTAGGTGATCAAAATACACTTACCTATAGGCAGTTTTCTTACAGTCTACGCAGCCACAAGTTTAATAAATTGCATTTCAGATACGAATATCGTTAATCTCCTTTAGCAGTACTGGCGACCGTGAATTGTACAAAACCTAATTCTAATACAACACAAGTTCTTAAAACCCAAATTATTTCCTTGCAACAGTTCGTTCTTATTCATCACGTATTAACCACACATCATCAACTCATATTGTCTAAACACACACAGTTTTTAAAATAAACAGCTAACAAAAGTTACATTTTTCCAAGCTTTTACCAGAGGCTGGCGTGTGTCTCCTTAACAAACTCAAAACAATAGGATTTCCCATTTATTTCCTAAACATCACCAATTTTCTACCTGCCAGAACATTGACTGCATTGTCTGATAAGCCATGAACCCCCGGTTTAGTTTTAAAGGTAGAATCGGCATCCAGCAATAATAATCGGCATCCAGTAATAATGGCATGATTTGCAAATTCGGAAGTCAAAGATGACGCGGACAACCGAATCAACAAAATGCAATCTCTGCAGCGCCTCTGACCGGGAGGTCCTAGGTTCAAGTCTTGATGGCGGCAGGATTTTCGACATTAGCTTTTCAGTTAGGTCGAATTCATGCGCTGTCTGGAGGAGAATTCTAGAGGCCGGCTGCTCTGATCGGTAGTTTTCCGTGATTTCTCCGATCAACACAAGGCGAATGCCGGAGCAGTACCCTAACAAACTGGCCACGGTGCGCGCGCGATATTTCTTTCTCTTGCTTGTCCTATCTTCTCCCCTTAAACACACACACACACTTACACTAACATGCACTACACTACCACATATTCCGGGAGACCGGTCGGGAACTTAGAGTTTGTCCCGGCTGGAGCGGTGCCCCGCTGGTGGAAGAGTCCTGGTAAGGGGGAAACCCCGTTAGCCGACGGTAGGTCGGCGCCAGATCTCGCCATCCAGTGGGGGAAGATCACCATCTCCCGAGGGAAAAACATGAACTACACTTACGGAACTAATGACCTAAGCTGTTGACGCGCCCGGAATCACTAATCAACCAACCAACCAACTTTCCCTCGGTCAGTGGCGCCAGCCAAAGGCTATGCGTGAAAGGGCCCGGTACTTCTCTGTGGCGCATCCGAGTAGTTTTGAATGAAGACCTTAGGAAATATTTTTGACAAGTTCTCGCTTTTGCTCTTCTGCTGTTTTGTTGAAGGGTGAACCAGAACTCTTCCGACAACTTTTGGAAGATTACTCCTAAGTGGGCCTCCCTCGGTGGCTCATTGGTTAGCGTGTTCACTTTCCACGGCGCAACCCCGGATTCGATTCCCGGACGAGGCAAATTATGCCTGTGCGCCTTCCTTACAAATGTCCCAGTATCTATTGCTGTGTGACGATGGGAAACCCCACCCTAAGGTTAAGAGGACCAGTATATACGGTGAAGAAATGTCCTCGTGCTAAACACACGAACTCCTTTATCCCATAGCCGAGAGACTGGGCAACCACTGGTCGGCCAAAGCCCGTAGGGGGCTGTAGAGCCATAGAATAGAAACAGGAACTCCTAAGTGGAAACGGAGTAAGTGAATTACAATGTAAATTCTCTATAGCGAAATTCTTCCACAAAAAACTCCTAAAACGAAATCATTAACTCATTTTGTTTGATTTGCGTTATAACTGTAAACGTTGATACACTGTAACGTGTCAGCTATTTTCTTTATAAAAACAATCGTCTTTATTTGATGTCAATAAAAATGTTTTAGTTCCTAATTTTGTAAGAAAAACACCCGCGTTTCATTTTTTCTGCATTTCTTTATAATACACATTATCGTAGCATCCGTTATGAACAGTCATGAATTGTAAACGTAAATAAAAGAATCAATAAAAGAAAAGTGTGTGATTTTACAAAATTTTTTCTTTGATACGTGCGATATAAACTGGAGAGAAGAAGTGATGTTAGAGAAGTTTCAATCCATTACTTTATTAGTTACCATTTGAAAAAACAGGAAATATTTCTTCGGGTTGAAATTATTTTGCAAATCCTTTAATAAATTCTGTAAACCAAAATTTGGATGAGGCAATAAAGTCGTGTTTAAAATAGAATAAATATGGACTTAGAAAAAGTCATCCAAAGACGAGGCTACATTTGGAATAATTGGAAACGAAACTAGAACTTTAGGTACACATCATACCTGATACGAACGTTAAAAAAATATTTTTTGTGAAATGTTGCCGCTTTTTGGAAAACAAATCTATTATGAAAGAAAGCAATCGTTCTCTCGAGTTTCGTTACAAATAGTTTAAATTAATTGTGTCTTCAAAATGAGCTTTACAAATATGATTGTTGTTATAATTTTATTGAGGACGCCAGTCTTCCAGACGCTGCACCACTCTGTGTAAAATATGCCACTAAACAAGAGCTGAATGTCATCAACTTTCCTATTCCCATTGAGAGTCACTGCACAGGACCGTAAAATCCTGAATCCTCTTTTCTGAAATGATAGGAATTTGAATATAACCTTTTATTTGTATTCTTAACCAACAATTTCATCATTAAAAATCTCATCCTATAAATTATTTCCAAGAACTCCTATTTTCGGTTCTTTGTTCCTTTGTTAATCATGATCGTTGGTGTTCTCATTCAATTCCTAAAAAACCCTTTTATAACCACCGCACGTTTAACCCACTGCTCGCATCCTCTAAATCTTTTATCAGACTATCATGTCATCACATGTTAATTTCCTCTTTTTTGATAACTCGTACTACGTCATCCTCGCTTTTTTTTCAGTTATCACTGTATTTTCTTCCGGTGCCGGTCAGACAATTTTTAATGTACGACTTCCCTCTTATGATAGTATTTTAAAAACTCTTTCACTGCTACATTTTTGTTATCTCGTTGCAGTTATCGGAATAAAAATAATCCACGTATAATGGGTTTTTAAAAGAAGCGATATGAAAGTTATTGCATTAAAGTAATATGAAAATATAAAAATGAGCGCTTGTTTGAATATGATCGATATATATTGATCGGTCGGAGTATTTGGTAATAATGTTTAATGTAAGCATTAATCCAAATTAAATGTTTCGTTGAAAATGTTATTTACCGTTCGTATAAAAAATTCAATTTCGAATTATCCAAAGATCCATTTGAAGTTTACTCCTAAAAAGCACATTATATTAACGGAACGAATTTAAATCGAACTACCAAAACAGAAGTGATTAATTCCACTACAAAAGACACTTCGTTCAATGACGACTCGGCCAAATCCGCGAACGTCCTTTCCGTTCAAGTAGATGGTTCAAGACATTCTGCTCTGTTTCTGGCATTCGGCTTATTCACAGCTGAAAAAGAAGTCACCTATGATGCCATCCATATTTTTTGGTCGTGTAGTACATTCAACATTCAATTTCATGTTATTTTTATTGTTAATCCCAATTTTGAACTATTCAAATTAATTTTAGTCCCCAAGATTGTCGAGTTAAAAAAGGGTCCACGAGTTATTGAAAGAAAATGTGACAAATTTCAACAAATAGTTGATTTTCGATTTAAAAGCTTTTAATAATATAATAATAATAATATTATATAATATTAGCTTAGCTATAGCTTAATAATATAATATTATTATATTAGTATATTTTGCGTTCATCACGACCTTTTGACGTCACGACAGAAACCCTGAACATCCTCCTCAGCTGCTCATACCTGTTCGGAAAGTCGTGCTCACTTGTTGGCACCGACCTTATTGAGATCTGCGTATTCCAATGCTACATCTCTGTTTCATCGTTGCCAAAAATACATTATTTAACTCTAGGTATTCTAAAGATCTGTACATTAAACCGAACTTTGAATAATTCCAATTACTCTTATTCCCTTTGAAGTCCAAATTTTTAAAAATGCATTGTACTGTGCAAACGAAAATCACAAGAATTTCAATAGTGGGTTGTAATGATACAGACGTCACATCTTCCTTTGACGTGACGACTGAAACCGCGCACATCCCTTCCAGCCGCTCGCCCAGCGGTGCCGAAAGTTCTTCTCCCTTGTTGGCGGCGCGCCGGGCTTATTCAGGTCTGCGCATTACGTCGCCCACGCCTCCGCCCCTGTTTCTTCGCGACGCGCTTCCTCAGGAGGCGCTGCGCACCCCCGCCCTGCATCCTATTAGACTCCTGCGAGGGGAGGGGGAGGCGCGCCCATTAGTGCCTCGCGCAGCCCATTGTGCGCGTGGGAGGCGGCGCTCCGCCCCAGCACAGGGCTTCTCAGCGCAGGGCTCCGGGGAAATTTGCGGCCACGTGAATGATGATCCAAGTCTCGTCATTCTTGCTTTATTATTATTATTATTATTATTATTATTATTATTATTATTATTATTATTATTGTTGTTGTTGTTGTTGTTGTTGTTGTTTTTGTTATTAATAATATTATTATTGTTATTATTATTATTAATATTATTGTTATTGTTATTATTATTATTCTCTTCCGAGGCCCAGTCATATTCAATCCGGGAGAAAGACATGTGTTATTATAGGGTCAGCTTTTCGGCTGTATCCCTTCGTAAGACAAGGATGCTAAGCGTTGACTTATGAATTATGAAGTGATAGGATGACGATGATGAGACGTGATCGTGACCCTTTTTAGCCATTCCAGCATTTTTAGCCATTGAATGTCTTCCTGTTGATCCCGATTTTATATTGTAGAAATTTCTTCAATATGTATATTTAATTTATTCCTTTGTTTTTCACTACAAAAAATGTAATGTTTATTATCAACCGTTTGTCAAATGCTTTTGACAAAGCACATGCCAAATGTGCGAAACGTTAAGCAGCAATAAATGTCTATGAATCATACATCTTAATTCCTGGTATCATCGTATCATCGTAGATTGATCCTATTTGGTCCAATTAATTTGAAAAAGAACCATCTTTCTACAATATTATTATTATTAATATTGTTATTATTAATAATAATATTGTTATTATTTTTTCCCCAAATTCAATGACGAAAGATGGAAGATGTTATTACATCTATTATTTCACATTTACATTATTTTTTCTTGTAATAACGTGTTATTACGGAAGGTATTGAACTACACAAGGTCGATATCACATATGAGCGTGGTGGGTTATAAAAATTCTCTGCCATTTCCTCTGTTTACCAACTTCAATTGCGTCCATTACTTGCTTCGACCTAATGACGTTAGTAACCAAATCCACCCCTGGACGTGTAGTATACGTAGAAATCATGTTTGCTGATGGTAACATTCATACGCTGATTGTAGAGTGCTAATTGTAAAGTGCCTGTGCTGTGTGTAACGTACATGTGCTCTGTGCAACGTACGTATGCTCTATGCAACGTACGTGTGCTCTATGCAACGTACGTGTGCTCTGTGCAACGTACGTATACTCTGTGCAACGTACGTGTGCTGTGCAACGTACGTGGGTTCTGTGCAACGTACGTGTGCTCTGTGCAACGTACGTGTACTCCGTGCAACGTACGTGTGCTCTATGCAACGTACGTGTGCTCTGAGCACGTACGGGTACTCTGTGCAACGTACGGGTACTCTGTGCAACGTACGTGTTCTCTGTGCAACGTACGTGTGCTCTGTGCAACGTACGTGTTCTGTGTGCAACGTACGCGTGGTCTGTGCAACGTACGTGTGCTCTGTGCAACGTACGTGTGGTCTGTGCAACGTACGTGTGCTCTGTGCAACGTACGTGTGCTCTGTGCAACGTACGTGTGCTCTGTGCAACGTACGTGTGCTCTATGCAACGTACGTGTGCTCTGAGCACGTACGGGTACTCTGTGCAACGTACGGGTACTCCGTGCAACGTACGTGTACTCCGTACAATGTACGTGTACTCTGTGCAACGTACGTGTACTCTGTGCAACGAACGCGTGCTCTGTGCACGTACGTGTGCTCTGTGCAACGTACGTGTGCTCTATGCAACGTACGTGTGCTCTGTGCACGTACGGGTACTCTGTGCAACGTACGTGTGCTCTGTGCAACGTACGTGTGCTCTGTGCAACGTACGTGTGCTCTGTGCAACGTACGTGTGCTCTGTGCAACGTACGTGTGCTCTGTGCAACGTACGTGTACTCCGTACAATGTACGTGTACTCTGTGCAACGTACGTGTACTCTGTGCAACGTACGCGTGCTCTGTGCAACGTACGTGTACTCTGTGCAACGTACGTTTGCTCTGTGCAACGTACGTGTGCTGTGTGTAACGTGCGTGTGGTGTGTGTGCGCAGGTTCGACCTCCTGCGGCCGGCGCTGCACGCCCTGCAGCGGGAGATGGAGCGGCTGTTCCGCCAGGGCTACCGCTGGAGCCACGCCTACACGCAGTGCGTGCTGCAGGCGCTGCTGGCGGACGTGCGCTCGGGGTGAGACCTCTCTCCTCCTCACTCCTCACCCTCGCTCGTTAAAGTTCAATCAACTCATAAGCAGGCTGCACTTAACAAAGGCCAAGAAAATAGATTCTCTTACAGCCATGCCTGTCCATAATCACGGTAAAACCGTTAGTATCTGGCGATGTAGAGAACATTTCTGTTATGGGGGCGCCAAGAAATGTTGAACTAGTTTTCATAAAAAAAGGAAGACGCCAGGTGCTTCCCTGCGGAAATAACCACAAGAACAGAAAATGTTCGAAATGCCGTTGTTATACATCAAAAACTGAAAATATTTCAAACAAACTCGTAGAAAACGATTGTAGAATATTGCTAAATTCATGAATTATTAGTTCATATTGTAATACAAAATAATTCCTTCAATTAAATTCTAGTTTATTCCGGAGTCCGCTTTGCTTGTAGAAATTCGTCAAAGGAGTATTAGTCTCAAAACCGCTCCATCAAGTCTACGTATAGTTATTGGAAATCATCAGTGTTTAAATGAAAAAATGGATGTCATTGGTGACTGAAAACAACTACATTTAAAAAATTGGAATATTGTTGTATGTGTCCATATTTCTATTATGCGTGCATTGTAACAATGAATTTCAATGTTGAAGATTTGATTTTAACATAATTTATTTTATGCATCCTATATTCCACTTTAAAAGGTACGAATTCTTTAACAGAGTCGTTCGTCTCAACCTGTGAATGCCTTTCAGTCGCTCATCGTATTAGAAGTAGGTGCGAAATATGAATGTATTACGATGCGGGGGGGGACAACTTCCAACAAGTCGCACGGAACCCAATACGATATCTGTGACGTAACTACTATGCACGTGGATTGAGACGAAACCGAGTATTCCAGGCACACGAATTCGGTCATTAACGGGGTTTAAAGGTGATGTTTTCTGGCCCCTATAATAAAGAGCAAATGGAATCCGATATATACAATAATGTCTCAAGATTTCTTCTTCAGTGTGATAATTCCTCAGGCCATGAATGGTCTTCAGGTTCTGAAGTCCTATGCCCACAAGTTCGAGGTCTCATTTGAAATTTTGGGGCGCTAGTTAATCAAAAAAATTGTATCCCCATCCCCACGATCTGCCGAAGGTGTAAATCACGGGTACGTCACGTTTTTGAGTCCACCATCTCTTTGCAGAAATTGTGTAATTCCACTAAATGTTCAATAATATAATATAAATATATTAAAAATTTAATGAGAAGTGCAGAGCAGGCTTTAACACATAACTTCAAAATTATTTTTAATTTTTTTACGAAATAGAAGGGTCTTTATACCTAATATATCGGGGTACTAGTTTTTACGCCACCAAATAGCTTTTAAAACATACGATTTTGGGGGAATCACCATTCTGAAATTCGAGTCATTCAGAGCTGTTCTTTTAGAATATTACAAATGTAGTGAGTTTATGTCTCTAAGGACTTGGGTAAGTATTTTAATACATATTTCCCCATACAATCTCACAAGTCAATTTAATTGCTTTTGCGTACCTGGTGATATGCGTAAACCTATGGAGAACCCTATTATTGAAGTGTGAACCGTTCCCGAGGACGTTAATAACTTACCCTCTCATTCTCAGTTCACGACGACAACGCAATCCCTGAAAGTTTACTAGCTGTACTGATGGGCCATTCCCTTTGCGTAATTATTAGGATAAGGATAAAAAGAGAGTGGATTTGTATTTAAACAAAGAAACGTTCGGGCGCGGACGACCGCCTGATGCTGCCGAGCGGTTGTTATCCCACTACAGTCTACCGCCCAAGACAGAGATGTACATAACTTACAAGCGCAATGTAATGGAATAGAAGGGATTTAAACTGGTCACTGATAGATATATTCGGTATGAGATATGTTTATTTAATATGAGAGAGACATTTGTAAAGTAAACTTCACATTGCTACTGCACTGGTGAATTTCATGTTTTGCTGATACTATCAGCAACGCATTTCACCCATTCGTCACCCCATCGTCTGAAAATGTCTACCATCATTTTCTTCCAATATTCTCGTGATGGTAACTTGATTCAGGGATTTGCACAGAGCTCCTCGTTCATAGCAAAAGTTACGTCCATGTTGAAAAGCTTAGTCGACCGAATATTTCATGTTCATTTAATACTGTTCTGCTGACTAGGAATTTCGACCGTACTTCCCAGACCTTTTCGGACACAAAACGATCTAGCCTGAGCTCCAATGAGTGTTTAAAATATTTGGTCGTAAACGGTCGTGTTCGCTACAACTCGATCTCCAAGTGCAGCGTCCGTGCGGTGGGTTGCAGGCTGGGCCAGTTCGAGCGCGCCTTGTGTGACCCGCTGGCCGACCAGGACCTGGAGGCGGCGCTCAAGGCCATCGAGGGCGACGAGCAGGTACGTGCGCACAAGCACTCGCCCGCACGCGGACACACGTCATGGCCGTCACCTTCATCGTCGCCCCTACCACTTCCAGCACCACAACCGCTACCACCTCTAACTCTATCACCTCTAACTCTATCACCTCTAACTCTACCACCTCTAACTCTATCACCTCTAACTCTACCGCCTCTAACTCTACCGCCTCTAACTCTACCGCCTCTAACTCTACCGCCTCTAACTCTACCGCCTCTAACTCTACCGCCTCTAACTCTACCGCCTCTAACTCTACCGCCTCTAACTCTACCGCCTCTAACTCTACCGCCTCTAACTCTACCGCCTCTAACTCTACCGCCTCTAACTCTACCGCCTCTAACTCTAACTCTACCGCCTCTAACTCTACCGCCTCTAACTCTACCGCCTCTAACTCTACCGCCTCTAACTCTACCGCCTCTAACTCTACCGCCTCTAACTCTACCGCCTCTAACTCTACCGCCTCTAACTCTACCGCCTCTAACTCTACCGCCTCTAACTCTACCGCCTCTAACTCTACCGCCTCTAACTCTACCGCCTCTAACTCTACCGCCTCTAACTCTACCGCCTCTAACTCTACCGCCTCTAACTCTACCACCTCTAACTCTACCACCTCTAACTCTACCACCTCTAACTCTACCACCTCTAACTCTATCCAACTTCTCAACTCTACCACCTCTAACTCTATCAACTTCTCAACTATCATAACCATTACCACCACCTCCACCACTACTACCAGCATCACTGTCACCACCACCACCACCACCAACACTACCACCACCAACACTACCACCACCAACACTACCACCACCAACACTACCACCACCAACACTACCACCACCAACACTACCACCACCAACACTACCACCACCAACACTACCACCACCAACACTACCACCACCACCACTACTACCACCACCACCTCCTCCACTACTATAACAACCACCACCTCCTCCACTACAATTATCTCCACCACTACCACCACTTCAACCACCAAATACCACCACCTCAACCCCCACTACCACCACCTCAACCGCCTTCACTAGCGTCATTACCATCGCTACAGCCATCACCACCACTACCACCACCACCACCACATTTTTGTAATGGGAGTGCAATGTCTATCATACCGCATTTTCTCGTCTTAGATTTCTTAATTTCTCTTTGACTGTTTTGTGTTTTGTGTTTTTCTTAAAATCCCGATTCGGCAGGAGCAGCTGGACCAGCGCAACCTGGCCCGCGTCGCCTTCACGCCGTCGGCCTCCGACCCGCACCCCGAGTTCGCGGACGAGGTCTACTTCCCCCCGCTCGGCGACGAGGACCTCGACGTCAACGGTGAGCTACTTCTCCTCACACCACCACCTCCTCCACTCCACTCCTCTCCTGTCACTGCATTTGATCTTTGGGAAGCGAGACATCAAACAGAATACTAAATTGTTAAAAACAGTTTCAATGGTGAGACACACTGCTGTTGTTTTTTTCATATTATGCATGATGATTTGCGATATTCCAAACAGTCTTCAAAATAGGGTTTCCATTTCGATAACAAAAAAATCTCGATTGTTCTTATTTTATATGCGTATTTACTCCTAAAAATATGTTTTACTATGTCAGCGTCATTTGTTGTCATGATAAATATCTTTATTTTTGTTATGTAACTTAATAATAAAATGATATTTGAAAACTGAACAAACAGAAACCTCAGATTTTTGTTTACTAAATCGATATTTGATACGTTTAGATGCCTTGAACAGAACATAATGTCGATACATCGATTTATGGCTACATGTACGGTTATTTGTATTTTTCAATATAATTTAGCATCAATAAATAATTCCAAAACCTATAAAGGCTTTTGTAATGACTTCAAATGCAAATATTTTCTGGGATATTTTTAATTAATTAGAATGGTTTTGTTTATTTAAATACATGAGATGTACACAGTGGTAATTCTCCCCGCAGAGTGCTAGCGATTCAAATTTTCATTAATAGATTATATAGTTTTATGATTTTCTTCCATCACAATACTTCATAATATCTCACTTTTAACGTGACCTTCATCTATTGAATAAAAGAGTGGCTACAAAAAATGGTTGCATAATGTGTTACATATAACATTACGTGCACTATATAGTTAGCTCTTCTCTGGGAACCCCTTTGGCTGTGCACCGGACGCATGCTCTCGTATGACGCTTGTTGTGTGATGTTCTTCATAAATTGGTCCCATCTGGTCCTCTCAAGAGATTATGCCCGTTATCGCACATTGTTCTCGACCTTTCCCACTCACCGAATTTGCTATATATTTCTTCGCTTTCTGGTGCTCGAATGAAAAAGCGTTATACCGCCAACGGCAGAACGAAAATTTCAGTATAAAACTTATAAAAGGAAGGAGGGATCTTTATTTTTCCTTATACTTGTTATAAACTATTTGTGCAGTGTGATCATTATCTTGCATTGTCACTAAAAGATAAAAGTTTACATATTTGTGAACTTAGAACATCTTGCGTCAAAATGTTGCCATATGTAAAAGACTAATAGAAACAACATCACAACTTAACTTAAAACGCCTTAAGGGGAAGACTCGACGACGGGCGTGTTCGGATTTGGCTTCGGAATGATCATTGTGTCGTCTCGACAAAATCCACGCCATTCGATAAACAATATCTCAGATGGTTGAGAGTAGCCAGGTTCAAAAAGACGTATCGGACGCGGAGACCTAGTCTTTGAAATATATATATATATATATATATATATATATATATATATATATATATATATATATATATATATATATATATATATATATATTATGACACAGTTCTCTCAAATGTTCTAAGCACCAGTACTTGAAACGATAAACGCACCACTGCTATCAAGGCTGTGCAGAAGACATATCTTCATGCGTGACGCGTCAATAGCACCATCGTCTCTTGTGAAACCTACATGATTGAGTAATGGCTTCATTCTTTTAGAGTGTATGATACCAAAGTGTTAGTCGCGCAAGTAGAATGGATGCAACTGTCTTAGCGATATTAGTCTGACATCAACTTTCTTATCAATAAATTATATACATATATGTGACACAAAAGATTGCCCTTTTATAAACTATGAAAGGCTGTTTAGTGAAGTCAAGTATGTGACGTATTATAAAATAACGTAGAAGTTAAGTCGTTGGTGAAATCAACTTTAATGACATAGGCACCCCGAAAAAGTTGTCAGGCCCAAGACTTAACACATGTTTCTCTACGTATGTCGACGCTGAATCCGAAGTCATAATTACTCTACCACCTACCAATTTTGTTTTATGGTGGCAACAGGTGTGAATACTAAATTCCTGCCTTGTAGCATTATACTCTACAGAAGCCAAAAGTCACAACCAAAGACTTCGCACATGTTTCACTATGTATGTCGACGCGCTGAATCCGAATCCGAAGCCTGCATTGTGCCACCACCCTTAAATTATTTTTTTATCCCGAACAATCACCGTGAAATTTACAATTTCAAGGTGTTTTTTCGCGAATTAAAAAAACGAGGGTGATGGCGCAATTCTGGCTTCGGATTCAGCGCGTCGACATACATAGAGAAACATGTGACAACTCTTTTGGTCTTGCATTTTTTTTGTGTGCCTGTGTAATTAGTGTAACATGTTTTCGCTCCAATGCTGCTTTCCTTTGGGCCGATTGTAAAGAGTGCGGTGTGTTGCAGTGGTGGAGGTGGAGCAGGGCGCGCGGCCGCGGGGCTTCTACGCACCGCCGGTGGCCGCTGGCGTGGTGGTCGCCCCGCCGCCCCCCGTCGGCCCCGGCCCCGCCCCCGGCCCCGCCCCCGGCCACGCCCCCGGCCCCGTCAAGCGCTCGGCCCGCCACCGCCGCCGCCTCGCCATGGCCGAGCCGCAGCTGTTCGCCACGCACTACAACACCCCCGACGGCTTCCGCCACGGCCAGGAGACGCGCGATCTGCGCCCGCCGCCCCCGCTGGTAACGCCACGCCCCCTCGCCCTGCCTCAGCTCTACGACCCCCGCCCTTTCCCTCTCGCTTGGCCGTCCCTACTCTCCCTTCCATCTCCATCGCTCATCTCCTCCACCTCTCATTTCCCCTTTTCCTGCCTCGCCCTCCACTTCCCCTCTCGCTCGGCCGCCTCCACTCTCACTTCCCTACCCTTCCCCTCCCTTTCCCTCTCCATCGCTCATCTCCTCCACCTCTTCTTTCCCCTTCGCACTCTTCCCTTTCCCTCCCTCACCCTCCACTACACTCCCCTCACCTTTTCCTCTCCATTGGCCATCTCTTCCACCTGTCCTTTCCCCGTCTTCCCACCCGACCCCTCCCCTTTGCTCTCCCTTTCCCCTCTCCTCTCGTCATTCTCCACCCCATTCCCCTCCCTCTTGCCCTCCATCCTCAATCTTCCTCTTCCTTTACCCCTCCCCTTTCCATCTCCCTCGCCCTTCTCCACTTCTGCCTTTCCCTCCCCTTCGCTTTTACCTTCCCCTCGATCGTCCTTTCCTCTCGCTTTACCCCTCCTCTCGTCTTTCAACTCCCACTCTCCTTCTCAACCTCTTCCCATTCCCATCGCCCTTCCCCTCCCCCTCGCTTTTCCCACTCTTCGTTCTCTCCCACGTCCTTCCCCTGAATCCTCCTCCTCTTTCTCGCCTTTCTTTTCGGACATGTGCCTGGAGTAGTCTAATTATCCCGACCGCTTCTCTGCTCCTGCATCTCTCCCCTTGCTGCCCCGTTCCGCATTGATATGTTCCTCTTGCCCCGCGATTTCCAGCTCTGCTCGCTCGTCCTATGCGGCAAACCCTCGTCGCTTGGCTCTCTCTGTTCCGCTCGACCGCTAGAATCTCCGCACCTCTGCCTCTACGCTACCTACTTCCATACCGTCTCGAACGCTCTCACGGTCAATGCTCCTTAACATTATAATCCCGCGCATCCAAATTCCCGCGCTTCCATACTTCATATCCTGCCCTTCCGAGAAACAAAATCCTTCTCCTTTTCTGTTCCGTGTCCCCATCCCCACCCACACCCACACTCCACCTCATCTCTACTTGCCACTACCTGGCCCTCATATTCTCCTGCTAGTTGGCCATGACAATTCTCCTTCAACTTGGACCCCTTTTTGCTCTTTGCGATCTTGGAAAATAATGTTATTTCCAAGTTACCTTACAAAGAAACTGTACCTTTATTTATAAGATATTTATAGCAATAACAGTTTATATTAAAAAAGAGTTTACTTATTAAGACATGTCCACTAATAACATATGTAATTGTCTTTTTGTAACAAAGATTGAAGACACAAAATGACTAATTTAGGAGATGGACGACCGCTTACTCTTTTCTCATTTACTCTTTTGCCATTCACTCGTGAAAAGTATAATACTTTTCAACTCTTGTAATTCTGTTAGCAAGTTATATCGATTCCACAAGAGTCTCCAAGATTCCCAAGGCTCCCAAAATAAGTTCTTATTTATGGAATATCTTTAGCATCTCCACGAAGCAAAAAAAGTACTGAAACCAAACATCCGAGCTCTGATGACATTTGGTTGACATTTTGAAAGTCGAAACTCGCTGCCTGGAGGGGAATGAAATCCTTTTGGCGGAGCAAATGAACCATTCTTCCGAGAAACAAGATGTAATTTGAAACGTAATGATTCAGTTCGAAAAAATCACAAATAAAACTGCTCTCTTGAGGGCTTAGTATATTGTCAAAGTTACGTAAATATCGGTTTTTTTCCATTCATTTTTCTGATATTTGTTTCAAATTGTGTGGACTCGTAGGTAACGAAATATTTGAAAATCTCAGAAGTTTAATAAAGTAAATAATACTCAATGTGTCTTTTCTTTTCTAAAATAGTCTTTTAGCGGTTAGTTTTTTCACTTGTTTCCAAAGAAACATAGCTTATGCAAAAGGACGCTTTAGATTAATCATATACAAGTACCTATTGCATTATAATTTTTTAGTGTTCATGGAAATGTAATTTTGTGATCGATAAGAATTTTTAACTCATGAAAGACATTGCATTGTCACCCAGTTCAGTGAACACTTGTTACGAAAACCAGTTAAGCAAGTGTCGTTTAAAACGTCTCATAATACAACGTAATTTAATATTTCTCAATATTTTCAATAAGTGGAAGCTTGATGTGACTGGTGTGTTCTATGAGTCTATCTGTAGAATTACGGCGACTGTTCCACCGACCGATCCACCGAAAGTGTTAGGTTGGGACTCCCTTCGACTGACGGTGTGGTTTCAGGAGTGTAAACGAACTTGACCTAAAGGGATCTTGATCGTGTTTGCCGGTGAGAGACATTGTCAAGGTTTTACAGTGAGACTCTCTCCGACTGTGGTAGTTTCGCATGGTAACACCTGACTGTGACCGACTCAATGAGTGGTAATAACTGTCCCCTTTTCCCCATCGTGCCATAGACACTGTCACAGATCGTATCAGGTTTTAACTATGACTCATCTACTGGTTGTGTACTCGCGTCTGTCACGCTAACCGAGGCTGAAAGAGGCCGAGACTGCGACTAACAGCGAATGAAAAACGATCGCAATTGACTGCCTTGCAAAGTCTTTGGCACTCGTGCCTCGGAGCACGAGCACCGCGCCATACAAACGGGCGGTTTCAAACCGGTCGAGCCTCGCTCGAGAGCCGGAATATTAGATATATAGACCCTTTCAACTACCTACCCACCCCTTCTCCTCGTCGTCCAACCTCACCCTTTCCTTCACCCCTTTTCATCCAACTCGTCCTTCACCAGCACCTATGCCTTTCCTTTCCTCTCCCCTACACGCTTCCTCTCCCGATCGCCTTTCCCCCTTCCCCTCATCTTCGCCCTCCCCTCCCCCTCATCATTCCCCTCCCCCCTCACTCACCCCTACACCATCCCCCTCGTCATCCCCCTCCATCCCCCCTACATCCCCCGTCATCCCCCGTCATCCCCCTACATCCCCTTCCATCCCCTCCATCCCCATTACCCTCCCTCTCCTCATACCTCTCACCCTCGCTCTCGCCTCCCCCCCCCACTGCCCACGCTTTCCTCACCTCGCCCCCTTCGCCCTCCACCTCGTTCTCCCCATCGCCCTCCTCGCTCCCTCCCTTCCCTCCCCTTTGTCCTCCTCCCTCTATCCCTCCCTCCCCCTGTACCTCTCCCCCTCGCTCTTCCACTCCCTCGAGCTCTTCCCATTCCCCTTCCTCTTCATCTTTCCTCTCTCCCTTCCCCTCCACCATTGTCCTTCCCTTCCCCCTTCCCCTTGCCATCTTTCTTACAATTCACTTTAGCTGCAATTCCTTGCTAGGGTGTCTCTGGCCAGCTGAGCGCTGCATGGGGTCTCCCGTACAGTTTTTGGTCCATCCAAACCGGATGCGCAGGTGCATGGGCGTTCCTCGAGAGTGCGGGTGAGTGTGTGAGCTTGCGTTTGCGTAGGTGTTGGCGCCGCTAGGTGCGGAGCTGGTGGTGCCGGACGCGCTGCTGCTGAGGAGGGCGTACGAGGACGCGCTGGTGACGGCCGAGGAGCAGCGCGAGGAGCGGCAGCTGCAACGCCAGGCGCAGGCCCAAGCCCAGGCCCAGGCCCAGGCCCAAGCCCAAGCCCAGGCTCAAGCCCAGGCGGAGGCCGAAGCAGAGGCCGAGGCCCAGGCTCGCGCGGGCGCCCTGCTCCTGCAGCCCCTGCAGCCCCTGCAGCCCCTCCCGCCGCTCGACGCCCTGCAGGCCCTGCAGCCCTTCGACGAGGTGCAGCGACGCGCGCCCGAAGTGTTGCAGGTGCGTAAACACTGAAACTGTTGTGAGGTGGATGGCTAGGTAGGAGCAGCGCTGGGGACAACACCTACTCTCAGTTAACCCGTTAATGGAAATATTACAAACGTTTAAAAATAAACCTGTAAAATAAAATAAATAAAAAATACTCCAGCTCCAGGATCTGCCGGGTAGACCAAGAGTTTTAGTGCTACAGTCAGAATGCGAATTGAAAGGCAGAGATGTCAGAGATCCTCCTCCTGAGAGAGTTTGATGTCCTCTGCTGTGAAATTATTTACTTTTTCGCCGGTGTTTCAGTTAATCCACATTAGATGCTCCATTTGTTATTTCTTCACTCTGAAATGTTCAAATCGAGGAATCTAAATTAAAGAAATTTGACAAGAAGACATTATTATCCAGATAATTTTTAAGATACATTGGAACTAATGAGTTAGAAGAATGATGTTCGTTTCTCTCATCAACTCTTCAATTCGCCCCGTCAGATATCCTTTGATTGATTGATTGTTAAGAAAATATCAGGTTTGCGCGAAACTGTTGTTACGGCGTATTTATCCAAGCATGTTTGATTCCTATATATTACTGTATTATTTACATATTAGAGCCATAAATAATTTTATTATTTTATAGTCTTTCACTTGCATACATCAAGTGTCAGCAATTTCATACGTGTGTCTTTCCCTGCCAGTGCTTTTGCCGCACCTAAGGCACTAAAATACAGACTCACAACTACTACAAACAGTTATTGCATGTAGAGGGGGTCAAAAATAGATTTTGACTGAGTGAACATATGGTAGAAAAATTTGAATTAACGAATTCAATATGTGAAACTCCCCTTGGCTCGTAGGCAACTTAACGTGTATAAATATCAAGGTGCGTCACGTCCGGACTCAAAGGGTTTTCATGAATCCGTCAAACACTTGTTTTGTGAGTTACTTACCAATTAGATGGAAATGTGACATGAATATCTTGGTTAAGGAGCATTCCTCACCTCCTGTTTATTGACAGAAAGTTTGACTCCCCTGTGTAACCTAGAAGTTTGTACCAGTTTTTTATCCTGCAATACGTGGTATGTGCGCAGGCGCAGCTGCAGCCGCCGCCCCCGCCGCCCGCCGCCGCGCGCCCGCTGCCCGACGAGCTGCGCCACGCCGCTGAGCTGCTGCTGCTGGAGGCGATGCGCGAGCCACGCCCCCCGCCGCCCGGACCCGCCCCCGGCCCCGAGCCCTCCACCGAGCGCGCCGCCGGCTACTCCGAAGGCGGCCTCGTCTTCGCCCCCGACGCCCCGCCGCCGCAGCCCGCCTCGCCGCAGGGTGAGCCACGCCCCCAGCCTTCTCACCGGGAGCGGTAGCTCAGTGCATCGACTGATGTCACTGCAGCGCCTCTGACAGGGAGGTCCTAGGTTACACTCCCCACGGCGGCAGGATTTTCAACACTAGCTTTTCAGCTAGGTCGAATTCAGTAGCTGTCTGGAGGAGAATTCTAGCGGTCGGCTGCTCTGATCGGTAGTTTTCCGTGGTTTCTCCGATCAACACCAGGCGAATGCCGGAGCAGTACCCTAACAAACGGGCCACGGACCGCGCGCGATCTGTGCTTCCCATTCCTTATCCTAATCTCTCCCCCTACACACACACTTACACCAGCATGCACTACACTACCACATATCCAGGGAGACCGGTCGGGAGCTTAGAGCTTGTCCTGGCTGGGGCAGTGCCCCGCTGGTGGGAGAGTCCTGGTTAGGGGGCAACCCCACTAGCCGACGGTAGGTTGGCGCCGGATCTCGCCATCCAGCGGGGGAAGATCACCGCCATCTCCCGAGAAAAAAACATGCACTACACTAATGGAACTAATGACCAAAGCAGTTGAAAGGAAACACGAAAAATCAATCAATCAACCCAATCTTCTCCTGACGCTGATGCAGGTTGCCGCGTTTGCTGGTGGAGAGTTGTAGACGATTACCCGGACCGCAAGTTTCACGGCGACACTCGCGTCGGTCAGCGTCAAGGTCGAGACACTGTGTAAGCGATGCTAATCTTCGTGTGCAGGGTCTCCCCTTCCCCGGTAACTCATTAGTTGGACCCCTGGCGCGTCGACCTTTGAGCAGGATTGGGCGAAGGACATTCTTCGGAATGCTCCGGATCATACATACAGATATCCAACGCGGACAAAGATATCTCCCTGTCAGGTTGCCTGGGTTCTGGCGGTACTCACTTCAGTAGCCTCAAGGTGGAGGCAGTGAGGAGACGGAAAGGGGGCACGAAACTCACCGGAACTCAGTTTGGATGGCCCCCTGATGGTCTCTCGGCTTCGTCGTGGTAATGACCGAATTCTGTGGGAAAAGACGAGAGACTTGTCCCGGCGCATGTGACTAGTGCATTGTTTAGACTCCGGTACTGGCCTGTATAGCTACGAGCTCTGAGCTTCAAATATTACATAAATCATTCGTTTTTCAGTAGTCAGTCTCTGATTTTCAAATAATTTAATTACATTCCTTTCAGTTTTCTGCCGTAAGCATTATGAGATCGCAGTCGTCTTACATAAATGAATTAAACAATTACTAGTAGAAACAGATCGTTGTTGTTTAACCTGTTACAGAACCTCCTTTCTATCAACTAGCAATCCTATGGATTTGCCGTCTAATTGAAAATGCGTGTATTCTCAAAGCAACGCTAGCGCACTATCCCATTAAACACACCGTACACCTCGCGTTGCTTGTACACAGCGTAAATCCTTCAATGCGCAGTTTCTCATCCTGCGAATGTTCCGGTTTCGGTTATCCGCCCGCCCGCCCAGCCGCCCTGCCCATCCCGCCCGCCTCGCCCGCCCATCTCTCTCCAGTGCGCCGCGCCGTCTCTACCTAATCCAATTAAGTCCGTAACAAAGTGCGCTAATGTGATTACTTTTAGCTAGTAATGAGAGAGGTTAGCTTAATGAATTTCATTGTAATCCTTTTTAAGCCTGATTACCGGGCTTCAAAAGCTTTCGGTACCCTCATTTAAAAGCTCACTTACAGAGGTATACCAAGACATGTAGGGCGGCGCTTCGATATAAACAACATAATATTTTTGGAATTATTTTCCTTCGTTTTTTGTTAATTCGAAATTGTTTTCAGATTTATGTTTTATAATTATATTAGTAATTTTATATCCCTTAGTGTAAAATTGTATTTGTTTCAATTCCCTGTTTTATACAGTACATTCCATGTAAACTTGTTAATGTATAGAAGATACATTTCATACATTGTGTGTGTATGTTTGTTTGTGTGTGTGTTTGTGTGTGTGTTTGTGTGTGTGTGTGTGTGTGTGTGTGTGAGAGAGAGAGAGAGAGAGAGAGAGAGAGAGAGAGAGTGTGTGTGTGTTTGTGTGTGTATTCCTATGTAAAATGTTTCAAAGTAATTTTCTTCGTATTTTGGACTCCAAAGGAAATGGAAAACATCAGATTAGTCCAAATTCTGGTTAACTACCACAACCTTTTTTCATAAATATGAATTTAAATATTAATTTCTGCTAACTTTAATGTATTAATTTTTTATGATATAATTAAAAGTGTTTTAAAAGTAGTTAAGTGTTTTAACATATCTTTGAAAGTGTTATAAAAATGGTCATTCTCATGCTCATAAATGCCAGATTTCACTTACGTTCCCAACAGCCATGTTAATCGAGAGAAAACATTGCTTCCTCCAAAATAGTCTTGGTTATCGTTTTCTCGTATGTCATATGTCATACGTCATACTCGTTCCACATTACGTATATATTAAGGTTCCTCCTCTTTTGTAAATGTTAACATACGAAATTAGTTTACATAAGTTAACATAGTTTTATCATTGTTGACAAAATTGAGAAAACTTCAATAAATAGTTCATGAATTTTTTTTCTCTTCTTCATCTTTTAGTTGGCCTTTAAATGGCTTGTGACAAGCCAAGATCACTGAGAAGTCACTGTCAAGGAAATGATAAAAACACATTAGTGTTTATGCTTCAAAAACTGGTGATCAGCTTCTTGTTTTATTAGTTTATTTTTGGTCGCATCAACTACAAAGGCCATTAGCGACCGCACCAATTACAATATCTAATACACCGTTTACATTTAGATTTCTAATACAAAATTACATTGTTTTAATACCATAATTCTACATTAGTACAATACAACAGTGTTCACAATAATTAGCATGTTGTTTTGATCTCAAATTTCCGATATCATACCAGTAACTTTACAAAATCTCACCACTTGGTTTTGATAGTCCGAGAAATGTAACAGTGATCTTTTGCTCGTCCTTTTCCATAAGGCTAATTAATTTCCTAGCCGGTGAGTTTCATTGTGTTAGAGCTCGTGGTGCGTTGGTGCGCAGGGGAGCTGGAGGCGGCGGAGGCGGCGGCGGAGGAGGAGGCGGAGCGCGAGGCCGCGCTGGAGGACGGGCTGGGCCGCCTGCTGGACGAGTACGGCGCCCTCGACCTGGGCTTCAAGCGGCGCGAGCGCCTCGACGTCAAGAAGCCCGGCCCGCCCTTCGCCACCAACAACTACGCCTTCCGTGATCGACAGGCACGTCCGCGCCCCCGCGCGCCCCCGCGCGCCCCCACGCCCAGGCCTCTGCACACGAAGAAAATAAACAGCTCCTTGAGGTTTCCTGTCGATGGCCAATCCGCGCCACGGACAGAAAATAATAAAATAGCCGAAAATCGTCGTAAAATGTGGTTGGGTCTCTAAAAAAATTGAAGGGTTTCTCGAAAAACCACCTTTAGTCCAAAATTGAGGAAATGGAATTAATGGTGTCGCTTTGTAGTGGGATCAATTATGCATCATAGGATAATAAATACCCGCCTGAAAGTTCATTAGTCACAAAGAAAACGAGCAAAGAAAAATAGGCGAGCTTGGAAAGTGAGTTACAAAGGTGGACGTCTCTTTCTCGTCTCACACAATTTGGGTTTTTGAACTAATGCTGTTTTTTCGAGAAGACAGTTGTTAATCGAATTTTGTCTTTAAAACTGAAAATTGTATTATATTATGTAATTAATGTTTTTTATGGGGCGGGGCGTGGGTCTCCAAGATAATTTTGTGACCCCACAGTACTTTATTCGACTCTGGAGCCTGGCTTCGCGCGATCGTGTGCAGCCTCGTAGAATTGTGGGACTCCATGATTATCTCGAGAAATATTATTGAATCTCATTTTTTTAGAATCTAGAACCGTTTTGTTGGCTGAGGTGGCTAATCCAGGCATGTAGTAGCAATCTCGATCCCATGGATAGTGTGTGGGTGTCCCGCTTAGGTATGGTTGCTTACCCGTGTGTTTTGGCATGGACTTTCCCACCCACCATACGTCTTCTGCACCGCATATCTTCAATCCTAGTCTGCCTGGTGGCGAACGAACTTGCGTTGGTGGCAGGTGCTCATTGCAAGGAAGTGGTGTCCCTGATCCTAAGTGTTATGGCTTTGTGGGACAGATTCAGCCAGCAGGTTGTCCGGTTAACACTTAACCATCCTTACTAAACAGATACTCGTACACATTACCTAGCGTACCCAAAATGACCTTACTGGGTACCTCAACAGTACCCTTAAACTTGAAAAGAGGAACGGAGATGAACCTACGGTGTCAGATTCAAACGATGTGTATAAAACGCTGTTGAAATTACGTAGTCTGGGACGTAATGTTTATCTCATGTAGGACATCTGATCCTCGACTTCTTATCTAAAAATATTCTCAACACAAATATAGAAATTTTGGACGATTATAATTATTACGACAAATTCAATTGATCATCGATATACTGTAACTACATTCTTCTTGCTAAAAATTAAAAGCAAATGCCACCTTTGATGTTATCTCTAGAAAGGCAGTTAAGAAGCAATATCTCGATCTTAAATTTTTTCTTGAAAAAATTGAATTAGAAAAAATGCTTTTCATAAAAAGCACAGCAGGTCTTTCAAAAGTTCATGGGTGAAAGAGGACTAATATAAGGAAGAGGAGTTAGCTTTTCATTTCGCTTTTGTCCGTTCATTCGGGCTTACCTGTACATTCCTAGGAGTTATGTGTATATGTAATTCATTTGATGTGTCTTCCCGCAGGAAAGCAATCAAGTTGGACAACAGGAGGAAATACAGCCTTTACAACAACCTAGCCCAGACGGTGAGTGATATTTTCTTCTTTTTTTCTTTCTTTTTTTAATCTCTCTCCAAAGGACTCTGGACAAAGGTCAGAGGAAGGACAAAGGTCATTCCCCACCATCCCCTCTCCACTGTCAGAAATGTCATTAAATTTAATGCAGATTAGTGTATTGTACATGAAACTTAATGTAACCGTGTACATTAAAAAGATCTTAATGTATTTGTTCATTACATTTAATGCATAAGTTAAAGTCAGTGTATATTTAACGTGTAGGTTCTCCCGTTCCCCCTACCTCTCACCATTCACCTCATGTATTCATAATCACCAGTCCATCAGGATCTTTCATTCATGCTTTCCAGATATGACCATAAAGCTTTGACCCTAGCATCCTAATGTACGTGTACATTAAAATTAATATGCGCTCATGATAATTACTTTGATGTAATTTAGTTAGTTAATGCCTTATTTTACGTGGCGTGAAACGGGCCATCCGGTCCCCTCTTCCGTCTAACCACGTAAATTTCGCTACGCTCCTTTCACCACCTAGCCGAGAAAGTAGGTATTATCTTGGGCGACAAAACAGACGAATTTCAATTTTACTCAGAGGCTTCTTTTAGGCTTGATGATCTTTTACATGCAGTACATCTACTACATGGGACAGCCGGCTTTACTTCCCCGCCGAAGGAAGGCGTACGAAGAATTTTTTCGCCCTTAAAAATCCACGGCTTCGATCGGGTTTAAACCCGCAAACTCGGGTGCAACAGTCCGGTACGCCGACCGTTATACCACCGAATCAGCTTTTGTTAATTTACATTAAAGTAATGCGGAAATTTCTGCCAGTGTGAGTAGCGTTATCGCCCTCTCCGCTGTCACTTGGCATCAGTCTACCGAAGAAGGAGCTCCTTCGCAGAGCTCGCTTCGCGCCTGCCGGGAACCGCAGCACCTGCGCGGGAGAGCGGCGGCCGGCGGGGGGGGGGGGGGGGCCGGGACGTGCCGCGCCATTGCGATCGGCGCCGCGCCGTTTTATGCAAACTCCCTGCGAGCGTGCCGCCGAATAAAATGTGATTACGTCACCTCGTTGCAGGGCGCAAGTTTCAAGGTCATGGCATTGCGTTCAAGTGAGATAATATTCACGCAGTTAACAGATCAACTGAAAAATTGTGTGCGGTTATACGCATTCAATAAATGACTCGGTATTATTCATCTTTACAGAGGATTTTCATTAATTAAATACAAATCTGTCTGTGACCTAACCATTTTAGTACCTGCAAGTGGAATCAAAAAAATGTAGACGTCTATTGAAATGTTTCAGCATTAACAAATTGTGAATTCTATCTTTAATTGCAAGTGAACATAAAATACCTTCGACCTGAGAATGATAGGAAACTTCACGGCCCAACGAAGCATAAGTTTTGAGAAAAAATATACTCCTTCGGGGGTGATCAAAGTATATCTGCAGTAAGTGCTGATTGCAGTAATAATAAAGGCGAGACGAGGAGAGGGGGTGTTTGAGTGGGATGAAAATTGGTGAAGAGCGCTGCGGTACAGGGAGAACTGCCCGGAACAGAACGGAGCGATGCGGGAGGGACAGGACCGGGAAGTGGGGTCAGAAGATTGGGCAAGGCGGAGCGGGAAGGGGGGTGAGCATGTCGAAGCGAAGCGGAGTGGGTTGGTGCGAGTGAGAGCAGGGTGAGGCAGGCGGGGTGAGCGTCGCGCGGGGCGGGGAGGGGCAGGGAATAGTAAGCTTTCTGGAAAGGTTCATGTGACAAGATGGAAGGCGCAACGGGTCTGGAAACCAAGTGCGGAGAGGGGATGGTAGCGATGGTAAATGGACGAAGTGGTTCACCGCCTTAGGTGGTTCAGGGAAGCTCTTTGATGTCACTGCAACGCCTCTCGCCGCGACGTCCTAGGGTTGCACTCCCAGGCAGAATTTTCGACACTAGCCACATAGCTAGGTCGAATTGAGCCGCTGGAGAAAAATTGTAGCGGCCTTCTCCTCTGATCGGTAGTTTTCCGTGGTCTCTCTGATCAACACCAGACGAATGCCGGATCAGTATCCTAAAGAAGGGCCACGGACCGCGCATGATCTTTCCTTCCTCTTCCTTAACCTATCTTCACCTCTTATTTAAACACCCTTATACTTACATGCACTACACCGCCACACATGCCGGGAGACCACTCGGGACTTGTTCCGGCTGGGGCTGTGCCCCACTAGTGGGCAAAACCTGGTTAGGGAAAACCCCGCTAGCGGACGGCTGCTCCTCGCCGGATCTCGCTATCCAGCGCAGAAAGATCAACTCCCGCGGTAAAACATTGCCTTACACTTTGGGGACTAATGAATTAGACGATGACGCGCCCGGAACCACCAGTCATTGAATCAACGAATCAGTTGGAAATGCGGCTGTGCTGATAGGAGGTGGGCGGAGGGGAGGAGGCTTTGATTGAGCAGAACGGGGAAGAAAGGGTCGAATCAAGGTGGGTGCAGCAGGACGGACGGGGAAAGACTGAGGAAGGCGATTGAACCAGAGGAGCGACGAGCACAGAAGGGCGGGGAAGTACTTTCCGCGAGATGAAGGTGATGCAAATCAGGTAGGTCCTGGAAGACAAGGACGGAGCGGGTCACACAGCGAGGAGCGGGTGAAAGTTCGGAGCCGGACGGAGGATTGATTTGCGATTCGCGTGGGGGGCGCCTCAAAGTTCGAAGGTCATCAGTCCCGTATGTGTAGTACATGATTTATCTCGGGAGGTGGCGGTAATCATCCCCCGCTGACACTCCGGTGCCAATCTACCCATCGACTTGTGGAGTTTTCCCTCCCACCAGCGGGCGACCGCTCCAGCCGGGACAAGCTCTAAGCTTCCGACCGCTCTCTTGGCATGTTCGGTAGTGTAGTGCACGTAAGTGTGTAAGAAAGGGGTAAGGATACGACAAAGAAGAGCAAGGAAAAATTGCGCGCGGTCCGTGACCCGCTTGTTAGAGTACTGCTCCTGCATTCGTGGTGCCTTTCAATAAAAGTACGGGTAACCAGTGATCAGACAGCCGACCACTATAATTCTCCTCCAGACTACGGCTGAATTCGGCCTAGCTATGAAGCTAGATTCGAAAGTTCTGCCCCCGTCGGGACTCGAACCCTAGACCCCGGGGTCTGAGGCACTGCAGTGACACCCGGTCCACCTAAGTCTTTAGGACAGAAGAATATTAAAAGTCAGTGGCTGGGCAAACGGGTTTGTTATCGAACATTCTGCCGACGTCGGGACTCGAACCCTAGACCCCGGGGTCTCGGGACTCGAACCCTAGACCCCGGGGTCTGAGGCACTGCAGTGACACCCGGTCCACCTAAGTCTTTAGGACAGAAGAATATTAAAAGTCAGTGGCTGGGCAAACGGGTTTGTTATCGAACATTCTGCCGACGTCGGGACTCGAACCCTAGACCCCGGGGTCTGAGGCACTGCAGTGACCCCCGGTCCACCTAAGTCTTTAGGACAGAAGAATATTAAAAGTCAGTGGCTGGGCAAACGGGTTTGTTATCGAAAATTCTGCCCCCGTCGGGACTCGAACCCTAGACCCCGGGGTCTGAGGCACTGCAGTGACACCCGGTCCACCTAAGTCTTTAGGACAGAAGAATATTAAAAGTCAGTGGCTGTGCAAACGGGTTTGTTATCGAAAATTCTGCCCCCGTCGGGACTCGAACCCTAGACCCCGGGGTCTGAGGCACTGCAGTGACACCCGGTCCACCTAAGTCTTTAGGACAGAAGAATATTAAAAGTCAGTGGCTGTGCAAACGGGTTTGTTATCGAAAATTCTGCCCCCGTCGGGACTCGAACCCTAGACCCCGGGGTCTGAGGCACTGCAGTGACACCCGGTCCACCTAAGTCTTTAGGACAGAAGAATATTCAAAGTCAGTGGCTGTGCAAACGGGTTTGTTATCGAAAATTCTGCCCCCGTCGGGACTCGAACCTTAGACCCCGGGGTCTGAGGCACTGCAGTGACACCCGGTCCACCTAAGTCTTTAGGACAGAAGAATATTCAAAGGCAGTGGCTGGGCAAACGGGTTGGGCCGGGGCGGGCAGGGCTGGCGGCCCCGCGGGATTTGCACCGGACGAGGCGACGCGCGATTGGGTAACGCGGTGGAGGACGGGATGCGCTCGACAGGGCAACGAAGCCGTTTCCGCGAGGTGAGGCGGGGGGCGAGGTGGGACGAGGTAGGGTCGATCTGGGTCGGAAAGCGGCGCGGCGTTCTCCATGGCAACGGTTCTGGGCGCGACGTCAGGGCTTCTGTCTCTGCTGATTGGCAGATTAATTGACATCGGCGGTCGACCTATCCTCGCTCAACCACAGACGTCGAAGGCCTTCAGGCTCCGCGGCCGAGGCTACTCCATTCGGGACGGGCTACGGGAGCATAAATTACGCCGTTGCTGGAAGAACAGCGTTTCGCAGTTCGGTTATAACTAATTGCCAGTTTACGACGTTCATTAGAATTTGAATTTCATTTTATTTATTTAACGTCAAAAACAAATAAAATCTGTGTCTGACACAATATGGGGAGAAATGTATTCCCTGCACGTTTTCTGAAATTCTGGAAATCTACACCATATCTCATATACATATTGAATTCTTAATACAGATCGTAATGAGCATTTTTGGCAAGAATTGATAAAAATATTCATTCCCATGTAATAAAACTACTAGCAAATGATCCTCAGTCTCAACACAAATTTTCCACCTGTGAAATAGAATGAATGCGAATGCGTTCTCCCTATGTAGTTGTAAGTTCCGAATGGAAACTTCGTAGACTAAAAGAACGCATGTGTGAGTTCCCACGTATGCGAATTTTTGTCGCCAGTTAAAACCTGATTGCAACAATATCAAAGCATGCATGATAATTCTACGCTTCTAAGAGATTGACATATCTGATGGGTCATTTCCGAGGTTCCCTCCGATCACTTTCTGGCGAATGTTAGAGCAGTACTTCAAACAATGTGGTATAGACCTCCTATGATTCGTCCTCCTTTCCTTATTCATTCATTCATTACATCACTCATTATTTCTATTCCTATTCCAGTCTTTCGAATTGAGTTATGAGCTGATCCTCGATTGTTATAAAGCCCATCCTCCATAACCTAGAATTCTCCATCAACACTGCGATTAGATGGATGTCAGGCAAAGTATCACATTATACTACCTCGGCAGAAGGATTCAGTGGAATAAATACAATGAATTGCATGAATGAAAAGGTTGCTAATTGAGGTTAAGAGTGGAACTCCTCGAATGCCTTATGAACAAGATAATGTGAAAAATGCTTTGCACATGACCAATCTTAGTACATAAACCGCGTGTTTTATTTATTTAATTATTGATTTATTAATTGGTTGATTGACGTCAGCGGACCTACATGTTCAAAATTGTTGCTGAAACGCAACCCGCAATGCATAGACGTGTTTAGGGATTGCCGAGTAGCCTACCCGCCAGGGGCATAAGACTCCGATGTGAAGCGAGGCGGCGCGGACCGGGGGTTGGGGAAAAGGTGCGGACCAGACTGTGCGTGACGGGGCGGGATGGAACGGAGCTGGGAGGACCCGTGCTTAACGGGGAGTGCGGAACGGAGCGTGACACGGTGAAGCACGGGGCGGTGGAGCGAGGTGGAGCATGGTGTGTGGAGAGGAAGTTACTTCCATTTACACTCTGAATGAAATTTATTCCTTTTCAAGGTTAATAGACTGTTCTGATATAAATAATGGGGCAACTATTCGATTTGCTTTAACTAATAAGGAATAAAAGATAGATTCTATTCACAGAAAAACTAATTATAGGATTGTAATATCTGAGCTTACAATAAAAATGCGAAAGTAAGGAAAATTCCTTACTTGATTAGTAGAATACGGAAATCCTGTTAAGGGAAATGAATTTATGAAAAAAAATTGTTTGATAGGAAATAAAACGTCCTGTATAAAGTTATAATACCGCACAACTTCTATCACTTCGAGGTTCAAATTGCAAAACTCCCATAACTACAGAAAAAATGTTAAATACAAAAATAAAAGAAAAACTCAATAAGAAACTGTAAGCGCCTCTAATGTAATAATAACGAATGTCGTATGCTTAAATATAAAATATCGTTTTATTTAAAGTAGACCAGGGACGTTTCGTCGATTTCTTCGAATCCGAATTGTCGGAAGTTGACAAATTCCTCAAATGTGTATTCTCCAAAAATCATTTATCTACAATATTAATAACATATTTAGATATCGCTTTATAAAAGTAAACCACGATTTAATAGTTTGGAATTGAACTATCTAATTCCGATCTGCCATTCGCAATGATTATAATTCAACAACAGAAATGTGATAAACTTGAAAATATTAGTGTAGAGGAAACAAAATACAAATTTGAAAACGTTAAGACCATTAGGGGTACCGATTAAAAAATCGCGAATACCATTCTTTTTCGAATTTCGAATAATTTTCAGAATTACTAAGTTTTACGATTGCATATTCCTAATTTTAACATTAAATATACCTAAAATAGAAAGCCATTCGTTTACAAATTTTCTAGGCTTTCAACGTTTCCTTTATTTAAATAATAAAAAACCTTATTCCGTTTTTTGTGTAATAAATTATAAACAATCCATGATGTCAGAAACTTCTTTCAGACTCTGCGTATCGGATGCTAAAAAATTGAGTGGCTATAAATTAGTTAGATTCTGGCTACCTCACATGACAAGTTTTGTGCACGGAACCGAACTCATTCTATGGCCTAATGCATACCTCATATAATATATCATTTTCACTACTCCATGAAATTCACAATAAAGAGCAGAAAATATTTTTAAATGTTTTATATGAAGGTTTCTAACTCGATATTCTTTCATCTATCGGTTTTAATTTTCATTACAATGCAGACCTCGCGCCAAATTTATGCAAAAGAGGAATTCAGTGATAAAAATAGATTAGTTTCTACGATCAAAAGTGGTTTGGGATTTAAACGTAATGTTTGCTGTTGAGACGACGATCGAAAACTATTCTGGAATTGACTACCAAAAAGACTTTCGTGTGTATTCGTATAGGATTTTTGTTTTCGAGTTTATGGAAAGTTCATTTACTCTCGGAATCACCCTCGATATATGAGACAGCGGTTACCTTGATTCATGTCGCTGAGTCGGCACGCGTTCTGCAAAGAGTACTTTGCCGTTCACATAGAGTTCGTGCGCGGTGTCAGTGCATTGTGCTGAAGCCGCAGAGGACTACTAAAACGACTACATTGAATGCCATCTCAAAGTCATTCGACTTCGTAGGTTTCCGATAGTAAGTCTTGGAAAATATCTGTATTTCGTGTAAGAAAGTTTACGATAAGCAGGAGACATTAGGTCAAAAACAACTAGGCTAAAGAAATACGTAATACGAATGCCAGAGATATAATTTAAGGGCAAAGTTATGCCATAAAGTATCTGGAAGACATTTCCACAAAAACGAACAATGCTGAGTATTCATCTAGACAAACGAAGTTCAAAACCAATCCTCTGCCACAAACTATTCTGAAGAGAGAACTAAAAATGTCAGCTGAGGTCGAAGATATAAATCAATTTCGCGAATATCAGTATTACGCGATATTTCCGTCGTCCGATAATGGAACAATTTGTTGGGATCCGCACAAAATTATACAATATAAAAATTTGAAAATGATTCTGCGTAGGGCAGCTAAATTTATTTTCCGGGACAAGAAAATGGGAGGGTAAGATTCACTCCATAACTGGCGATCAGTTGCAAGACTCTGCGCTTTGTATAGAACATATTGCGGTCATACAGCTTGGAAAGAAATTAATCTGCAGTTAAGTATTCCTACGTACATCAGAGGGTATCACAGGCACAAAATAAGTTTAAGACTGCAGAGAACGAATGTCGGGAATTTTCTTTCACAAATGGAACAATAACGGAATGGCGTATATTGCCGGCAACAACCTTTGGAGCCTTTCCTCATGCAATAGGAAATTAAATTAGGGTATTACTGAGTAAATGAGGGACTTGTGAATTGATAATAGTACGTTATATAGGTATGCAAAAGTGTTATATTGTAAAGCGAGGTGTTGTGCAGTGTAGAGCAAAGAAATACTGAAGGAAGTGATTTAAGGGTTATAGTGAAGTGAAATACAGTTTAGTATCAGTGCAGTGTGGTCTTAGTTGAGCAAATATTTAATGCGTATTTAGTTTATAGAAGTTTGTTCGTCTTAATGTAACATTGTGTTTTATCAATCAATAAGTATTTATATTATTACTATTATTATTATTATTATTATTATTATTACTATTATTATTATTACTATTATTACTATTGGAATACTTGGATTCAGCTTATTATAGAAAACTTCATCATATTGTATGTTGAACAGTGATATAAACACCAAATTTCATATAAATTAAATATTTTTGTATTCGTTTGTATTTATTACGTAAAAATGTATTGTTTATACTATTGTCAACCGTTCTTTCTATATTGCTTTTAAAAAGGCACATGTTAAATGGGCGAAACGTAAAGCTGAATATATACCCACACGAATGTTTTAATCCCTGGTATCCTCGTGAGATTGATCCTATATGGTCCAAAACTACTTGAAACGAGCCATCTGTCGGCAATATTATTATTATTATTGTTATTATTATTATTATTATTATTATTGTTATTATTATTATTATTATTATTATTATTATTATTATTATTATTATTATTATTATTATTATTATTATAGAGACACTGTGGTATTATCAAAGGAACTCTTAAAAAACTGTCTCTCCTTCAGTTCGTGAGGTTGAAGCGGCGGACCGGGAACGGTAGCTCAGTGCATCAACTGATGTCATTGTAGCGCCTCTGACCGGGAGGTCCTAGGTTCGAGTCCTGACGGCGGCAGGATTTTCGACACTAGCTTCTCAGCTAGGTCGAATTCAGTCGCTGTCTGGAGGAGAATTCTAGCGGCCGGCTGCTCTGATCGGTAGTTTCCCGTGGTTTCTCCGGTCAACACCAGGCGAATGCCGGAGCAGTACCCTACCAAACGGGCCACGGACCGCGCGCGATCTGTCCTTCCCATTTCTTGTCCTATCCTCTCCCCTTACACACACACTTACTCTAACATGCACTACACTACCACATATTCCGGGAGACCGGTCGGGAACTTAGCGCTTGTCCCGACTGGAGCGGTGCCCCGTTGGTGGGAGAGTCCTGGTTAGGGGGAAACCTCACTAGCCGACGGTAGGTCGGCGCCGGATCTCGCCATCCAGCGGGGGAAGATCACCGCCATCTCCCGAGAAAGAAACATGCACTACACTAACGGGACTAATGACCAATGCAGTTGACGCGCCAGGAAACACCAAAAAATCAATCAATCAATTGAAGCGGCGGCGTGTGTGTTGCAGGGGCGGCGCTGGCGGGCGCGACGGAGGGCCCGCTGCCGGCGGCGGCGGAAGACCAGGCCCAGGTCCAGGCCGAGGCCGAGGGCGCGCCCGCTGCGCCTGACGAGGGCCCCCGCGAGGAGGAAGGGCCCGAGCTGGCGCCCTACGATGACGATGCAGAGGCGGCGGCGGCTGCGGCTGCCGCCAGCGACGACGACATCGAGATCCGCCCGGCCGCCGGCGTCGAGGTGAGCGCCCCACACGCGGCATACGCGTCTTCAAAACGTTGATGTTGTCATACCAACATCGATGTACGTAAAAAGGGGTCGCGGCAGCGAGGTGGTTAAGACGTTGGCTAACCTGAGGGACCCGGGATCAAATCCCAGCGTAGCTGAAGATTTGTATCCTGTCATGGCCCGTACAGGGCGGTCCCTAAAATCTAATCAGCCTTATTTCCAAATGAGTATCGTTTATGACTGGCTTTATTAACAGTAAATATTTGTAAAATGTATCCGGTTGAAGAATGATGTTTGCCATGGAATGTTCACCCCACTTCCAAAGTCAAAAGGAGACCATCTAGAAATACCCGTGAAATGTGGATAGTAACCGGAGAAGGCTAAATAAAAGGATTCCTAACCCTTAATCAAGTAAAACCGGAAGTACTCCTAGTACAAGGATACAAAAATTAATGTATTTTTTAACATCCTTGTTCTGTGTTTTACGTGCTAGATATTTTATTTTTAATGAAAAGAATTACATCATAATGAATACCTAAATAATTTCCACATCCATATATTGAACGTTATTCAGACCAAAATGACCCAGGTTGAAAAAAATTGAGTTTTTGTCGTTAAATTAAATTTAAATTATTTTTTAATTATCTAATCAGATAATAAGTGTTGTTAATTCCCCTAATCCTGACCTGATTATCGATGTTTAGAAACATTTATGATTTTGGGTGAAGTTTTATCATTGATGTTTTATTTTTGAATATCGATGTTTAGAAACATCCATTTTTTGTGGTCAATGTCATATCCCTAGTCATGACCCGAAGTTGCTTCTCACAATTGCTACGGCGGCTCTGTAGTCTTTCAATGTGATGATTTGCATTCACCACTTAAATATCGGTCAAATACTATCGTCACATTAGTCAATAGCACTTTCGTTTGGTGCCGTGGTCAGATTCAAAATAATTATTGTCACGCCCCTTTAACATGTACATGATTATAAATATATTTCATTTTGGTTTTCTAAATTCTAATTTCACGAAACTGATGTCAGTTTCATAATAAGAATTATTAGAAAGAGGTACAATAATCAATGGTCTGCTGCAACAACTATAATCAATTTCGTAATATTATAAGAATACAAGTGTTTGTATAATTCATTGCTTCCTATGTACTAATATCAAATCAGCTTCTCACGTTTCACATGAAGTACGATGAATAATCAAATTTAAACGATAATTATAGTTCTCTGGAATGATAAAACTATGAACTCTATTCGTATTGTAACATCCTATTATAATATTTTTTGGTTATAATCTCGCCCCCTTCCAGACGGTATCGTTTCATAATTCTCAAATCCCGTATTGTAATGCCCATACTTATAAATAGTGTTATTAAACAATTAGACTGTGTGCACGTACTCCTCGCCAGTGAAGAATAATGACTCGGACAAAACTTTCGACACACACGGTCAGAGGCTGTCAGATGGGAAGTGTGGAAGCCTCTCGTACCAAAGCGTTGACTGCGAGGAAGCAGCGAAAGCTGTGCAACAGCATGTTTCATAATCATCAGGAGCAGCAAGATCCTATCATCATTCTAAAGGCAAAAAATTCCCTGTTGCTGCCGCCATAACAGTCTTTTCTACGCTCTCCTCTTCAGCATTGTATAATTAGTGAAGTGTAATTTTTTTTAATTATTCTTAGATTTTCTTTCTAGTTTCCCTCTTCGCGTTTTTCAATTAATTTGCAGTCAAAAATTATACATAACAATGGCTGACATGGTGTTACGGCTGAAAATGTGTCCAAAAGATGATTTTTTTTTAATAGTTTTTAGCAGAGATCCTTCTCCTTCACATCACAACCCATAAAAAGTAAGAGTGAGTTTCATGATTTCGTCCGCATTTTTCTTACGCTTGGTGACAAAAGTGTCAATCATCATCGATCGCCCACCATTGTCCATCGAGAATATAACATTCTTAATTTATAAAAAATATTTTAATTAATTCTATATTCATGTATTATACAATTATCTAACAAAATAGTATTTTTACAACAAAATTCGAAAAAATCAGTGGTTATTCTGCAACAACTACTTTCAACAACGAAATTAAGTGGAATGTACCATAACATAGTTTCTAGATCCTATCACAAAAACAGTAATGCATACGTAGTTTAATGTGGTTCATTGCACACACGTTTAACGTAAATTGTACTTCTTGATATTCAGTTGAAGACAGTATTTAGAATCACAATCATACCCCATAAAAATTGTATTGGTAGAGTAAACTCTCGTTATCAGGCACTTGCTTAACACGAATTTCGCCGTAACAAACAAAACTTCGGTCCCGGTAAGGGATTACGGTAATACGAACATTTATAATACTCGGATAACACGATTTTTTTAAAACGAGCTGATTATTTTGGTCTCTTTGAAATTCGTATTAGTGAGGGTTTTCTGCATTTATTTATTAATCTCAAGTAAACTGGAAGTGATTGATATTCAGTTCACGTTATAATTTAACACATTCAAAATGTAATCATTGTAACCACAGCTTCACCCTACTTAATTAATCACTTTCGCTTTGCCTGTATGCTAGGGCCGAGCATTCAAGCCTTAACGCGACCGCGGGTGAACCGCCCACCGGAAATCTAATCTAACGAGCATTTCCGCTCGGCAATTAATGAACAACAGAGACTTCGTGCATTTGGTTTAGTGACAAATATGCAGTGTGTGTCAGGCGTCTAACTAGAAGTTTGTGAACTTCGTAAGCTGCCTGTGCAGGAAGAAGAAGAAAGCAACAACATTTTCAAATCACGACTCATTATCAGGTATTTTACGTTTTGTATTCAGTTCACTACACAGGAATGTAGAGATTTAGTTGAAAGCGAGGTCGAAGTCGTGTGTTCTGTGTAATAATATTACTTTATTTTCCATATAAGAAAATAATTTCGCCATTAACAGAAAAATGTAATAGTTTGACCTGTTTATCTAATTCACAATTCTATTTTCCTTTAGTTCTTCCCGTATTTATTATTTTATAATCATTTGATTTTAAGAAAAGTTTGAGATAAAGTGTTATGACGTCTGGGTCATGACATGTTTCTGAGAGTCAACAATCAAGGCTTTTAATTTGAACAAATTTCGTCAAAAAGCGATGCGAGAAATCAATAAGTGGTCAGTCCATCTCTGTTGTATTGAGAGTGTATTTTTTATGATAGTGAATGGCATAAATTGCTTCACTTTGAAGCTTGTCAAAATTGCTAAAATAAATTGGATGTCATTTAGCTTTTCCGAGCGGGAAGTCGGAGAGAAACATAAAATATTGCTGAACTCAACGACACCTGAATCTTTTTTGCTTTTAATTTGTGTCAGCCGTTTTAATTTTAAATCTATATTTTTAATCCGGAAACCCAAAAGTATGGGTGAAGATACGCATAATTCTCGAATTATTCGAGTCTAAATAGTAATAAAGCATTTCTCAACAGGAACATCAGAAACCTTTATTCATTTCAATATGCCGAACCCGCTGGTATATGATGATTTTTACAAGCTTAATGACTCCCATTATATAGTATACACCATAATATAATCCATAAGTCCTCCTAGCTCCTCCAACAAACCATTTCAGAAAAGGGGAACGGGGTCCTATGGAGCCCCGCTGTGGCACCCACGTAACAAACAACCGACGGTGCCTTACGGGGGAAGATACAGCGTGCAGCAGTTAAATTTTATTATTTTTACACTTTTTTCCATTAAAATCATACTTCACAGCAGTAAAAATGAACGTACACCCAGAAATATCTTTCTTCTGCAAAGAAAAATTTGCTTTTAACTTTTAAAAAATTTTGATTTTTTTAAAATCAAAATTCAACCATTTTTCATGCAGTGACTTAGTGTCTCCCTGATAACTCAAATAATTTTGAAGATTTTTTGCAAATTTCTTCTTTTAATTTGTTGGCAATACTCACAGGCTCAAGACCATGCTCTCTCATTTAGATATCTGGATAAATAATATGTTTAATTTGATATTAATATATTGATTATTAATAGTTTTTTCGCTCTTATAATTTTTTATCACATAAACTATTGATCTAAGGTATGTAATTTAGCACGGTTTTCTAGAAAATACTTATTTAAATGCAACCTAAAAGTTTCATAGGTTTAATATGAGTAGCTTTTTAGTTATAAGGGAAACGGATCTTAAAAACAGTAATTCTGGAAAACAAGGGACGAAGTTAAGAGTCATGATATTTGCTTCCCTTTCTACTCTAATAGATGCATGATGCAGCGCCATACCTTTCAAATCATAACTCGAAAACTATTGCAGATAACACATGAAGACGACTATTGCAGATATCGAAATATTTTTTCACTAAAATATTCCTGAATAATTAATGCATAGGAAAAACAAATATTCTCAAAAATCGTATTTTTTAGTTTTTAAGGTGTATCTTCCCCCTTAATGCCCCGGGCGCTACCCCAGAAGGTGTCGGCGACCAAAAGGGGTCGCGGATTACTGCACGCCCTTTGTCTCACCCTCGTAACCAACCGCCGTCGGTGCCTTAGAAGTCCCGGGCACTGCCCAAAACAGGTCGGTGTCTGAGTCAGGTCGCGGTAGAAAAAAATATAGATGACCTTCTCCAACATATTCATAGGGATTCACGTCCGGCCCCCATTCGTAATTCACTGCAATCCGTCAATCCTTAAGAGCTCCGGGCGCTACTCCCACGTTGTTGGGTAGCGAGTCGGCGTCGCTGTAAATATAAGAGCTCCTCATATCTGCCATAACATAAACGGAAACACCCCATTCCATGCGCCTCTCCCGCGTAATCAACCGCCAACCATCGGCTCTTTAGGATCCTCGTGCGTTGCCCCACATGAAGTAACCTTTGACACCGGAGACGGAGACCCTAGGGGATACAAAATACACGGTCTTCTACTGCATCAGTTGACGGAGAGTCAGAGAGCTTCCGAAGATACTGCTCATGCAACCAACCATAACCTGTCTGTTCAGCCTCTACGTCAGGATATGCAAGCAGCGACCAAATCGACGTCACTAGTGAAATCATGTCTCCAAAGGTATAATTCTTCGTACGGAGATCCTTGGGAGCCCCGATCGATACTCCAAAAAATGTCGGCGCTTGAGTTGGCAGCGTTGTACAAAAGAGAATATAAAGGCTCCTCAGACCTATAATTTCATACACAGAATATGAGGACAGATGGATGCAATTGAGACACCCTTTGCCCCTCTCATGTAACCAGCCGCCAACCATCAGTTCTGCCCCGTGCGCTGCCCAAAAGAAGGAACTTTAATGCCTGAATCGAGATCCCCTGTGAACACATAATTTATGGGCTCCTCAGTTTGCTCACGTAACCAGACGCTGTCGATTCATTTTAGAATCACCGTGCGCTCCCTTAGAACAAGTAACTACTGACGCCCGTGACGGGGGTCTCCGGTAGACACTTGAGCTCCTCCAACATATCAGTTCATAAGGAGGGTCAGAGAGCCCCATTTACCCTACCCACGTCACCAACTGCCATTCGTCAGTTGTTTAGAATCTCCGTTCGCTGCCTCAGAAGAAGTTACTATTTACATCAGAGTCTACGTTCCCGATAGTCAGATACGGGCTCATTAATTCGTTGCAAGAGTCATAGGGTCCCATTGACCACGTCTTCAATTGCCGCCACACCCATTAAGTTGTACATGGCATCAACTGATGTCATTGCAGTACCTCTGACCGGGGGTTTTAGGTTTCGATTACGGTGGCAGGATTTTCGACTCTAGCTACGTAGCAACTAGGTCGAATTCAGCCGCTGTCTGGAGGAGAATTCTAGTGGTCGCTCTGAGCGGTAGTTTTCCGTGGCTTCTCCGATCAACACCAGGCATGCCGAAGCAGTACCCCAGCGATCCTTCCTTCCTCTTCCTGGTCCTATACTCACCCCTTTCATACACAAATTTACATTTATATGCACAACACTATCACACATGTTAGGAGACCAATTGGAGGCTTAGAGTCTGAACCGCCTAGGGCGGTGCCGTCACTGATGGGAAATATCTGGTTGGGGAAAACTCTGCAAGCCGATATTTACAGGTCTCACTACGCAGCGGGGAAGTACTCACCCATCTCCCGTAAAAAAATATATTGCATGTACGGGACTACCTACAGCCGTTGTCGAGCTTGTTGGGAAAGACGAAATAATCAATCATATTCAACAACCTGTCGGTACCCCAGGAGCCGCGGGCCCTGCCTCAGAAGAAGGAAGTGTCTGCCGTGCTGGTGCCCGATTCGGCTTCCCTGGTGCGGGAGCCCAACCCGGAGCCCGTGCCGCCGCCCGACCCGGCGGGCCCGCACGACAACGACCTGCCCGAGGACGAGGACGAGGACGCCGCCCAGGCGGAGGCCGCCGCCGCCGCCGCCGCCGCCACCAACGACCTCGAGGGCGACCTCGACCTGGGGCCCGCCCCCGGGCCCTACGACAACGTCGACACCAGCTACGTCTACATCAAGTTCAAGGATCGGTAAGTGTTGAAGCGACGCGCAGCCCCTGTAACGCTTGCTCTCACTCTCTCTTTCGCACTCGCTCTCTCTCTCTGTCTCTCTCTCTCTCTCTTCTGACTTTCCTCTTTGCCTCTTGCTCGCTCATCTGTTCTGACAACCTCGGTCGCTCACGTAGGACTCCCGCTCGAATTTGTTTTAAAAGTGTGTTTGAAATATGTTCATTCGTGTGAACAATTAGTACATTTACTGCCTTAATTCGATATTATGGCCTTATTATGACCGATATATTATTTACTGCCTTAATTCGATATTATTTGTAAGAGTGCATCTAGCACAGTGATGTATTACCGTGCAAAAATCAATAACTCTCGAGTTTGGGTTTAGTATCACTTCCGGAGAGAGTACGTAGTGCATTATTGAACGTTATCTATCTCGATTTTTTTGGTTACGTATGTAATTTTGGGAAGAAATTAATCTTAAAAATATTTTTAAATTTTTACCCTAATATTTATATAATATTTTACTCCATTACTGTTATTTAAGCTCTATTAAAGATTACAATCCCTTAAATGTACGTACAAGAAATATGCATGTTTTACCGACAATCATCTTCACTTTTTTATGCAAAAGGAATGTGTGGAAAGAAATAATCATGATCTGATCTAGTGAATGGTGAACTGAAATGAAATGAAGTGATGGTCCGACTTTTTAAAAAAAATATGATGTCATTCAAATTTCAAACTGCTTTCGGCTTTCTTCTGGGTTTCTCCATAAACTTAAGCATTGCTATGTGAAAAAACATGTTAGTTGCTTACTAGTAAATTAAATATTTAACAATAATGTGTTCCATTTTGAAAATGTAACAGCAAGATACAAGTCAGGGGGAGAGCTTTGTTTCAGATTGCAAATCTAAAACAGCTAATGATTTATTTATGTGAGATGTGAGTTAAAAGTAGCGTAGTCTCTATCTTTCTCGAGCTTGTAACGCTTGAGTAGTCATCACATTCGCACTTCGTCTTGATCGTGCCGCATATTGCTTCCTCATTCTCTCGTAGCTTTTGCGTGCATGCGATGCATCATGTCACTATGAATCAATGCCAGAGTTGCTTTTCTAGTGATCCGAAAGATCTGGGAGCATGCTGAGGGAACTAAAAGAGCATGCTGTAAGATATTCTTCAGAATGATGTGAAGTGGAATTGTGGTGAGAGTGGTTGCATAGAGTTGAAAACTGGAATTACTCTATCGAGAGTGATTGCAGATGGTTTGAATTGAAAGAGACTTCCTTTATTTGAAATGAACCTCATTTATCGGTTCGGTTAATACACACTCTTCATCTACTTCGAAGCTAACGAACATCATTTTTATTTTTCTAACAATTTTCAACTGAAACACACCCAGTTTGCAAGTCAGAAAGCGATTTTGGTGAAGTTAATATCACATCACTCAGCACATTGGTAGGACGTTTGAAAGCTCATAAATTGTTGAGATTGTTTATTTAATTTTTTCAGTAATGGAATATGTGAAGTTGAGTAAGAAGGAATATCACACCAATCTGAAAAAATTCAAATTCCATTTTAACGAAAGCAATTAACATCGTCTTGAACAAATACAACATACCTCATACCTCATCTCATACCAGAACTAAGAAAACAAAACAGAAACGTTTGTGAATCTCCTATAACTTTTTCTTGTAAATTCCCGGCCGTCATTTCGCCAAAAATCGTGTGTTAAGTCGATCTCGGTCAAGTGAGCGTAAAACGCCGCGAGGTTGTCCCCTTACCATAACCCTTTATCTAAATCATCCTAGCGACTGCCTTTCTGGATGCTGACGTGTTATGCCCTCCTCTCTTCAAGAAGTTCATGTTATTACTTTCTGTTGTTACATGTAGCTACCAATTCAATAATTCTAGAGACAAAAAGTATGGTTTCCAGCAAACGACTTGTATTTTTCTGTGAAGTGAAATATAACCATTTAAAATGTACTAATTATTAAACTAGTTTGGTTTCATACTCTAATAAAAAATCTGCATTAAAGTCGATTATTTCTTGTTTATCATTATCTCTTGTTTTATCAGTGGATACCCCCCTCAAGAACATTGACACATTAAGTTCTATAGCAACGACATTACATCCTAAATCTACGGCTAGCATTACGGTATCGTTCAGTTTTAATAGATATGTTTAATCTTACTAAAACGGTTAATTTTATGTTTAATTAAAATATTGGCATTTTTCTGCATTGAAAGTAAACATACAGATGTAAAACATTTGTAGGTTTGATAATTCGTTTTTAAAGAGAGCCAGGTTACACAAGACAATGTAACACATCATGATAGAAGGGTGATGGGAGAGAGATCGAAAAACATATCTTAGAGAAGAGAAACATTTTCCAACGTTGTCTGTTAAGAAGGAAACTACAAAACATGTTAAGGGATTAACTGATTGTAAATAAGAAATCTGAAGGATTATCGACCAAATCTAAAATACAGTCTTGGTGTTGGCATCATCATTGACACCTTGGGAACACGCACTTCAAATACACAGATTTGACATTCCAAGTTATCCTTATAACGGACACCAACCTTTCACTAGTTTTTAAAATCTTAAAGTAATACATTTCGAATAAGCACGAGCTGGCATTGTCAATGACAAATGTCTTACTGATTGATACCTTTGCAACTATTCAACAGTCGTAATTTCAAACGTTAAACATATGTCAAGTTGTACGGTGTGTTGCAGATGGTACGTTGTGTGAAAATAAATTCCTCTACGTTCACAACTCCTAAACAGATGTCTGCCATGCGACAAGTGCTGATATCTGACCTTGACTCTCCTCACGCAACTGAATTCGCGGTGAACCCTTACAGTGAACAGTGGTAACGTGGCATAGTGAAGAAAGAGTCTTAGCCCAGACACTCGGCAGGTGCTGTTTGAGCAGCGTGTCGCTTGCGAGTTCTTAACGGCAGCAGAATTCTCGATTCGAATGGAAAAGAGAGAGATCGGCTCAACACTTACACTACGCATCACGTGACAGCGGAACAGCAGAACTTGGCAAACCGATTTCACCACTCTACGGCACTCGGTAAACAGAAACACATGAGGTCGTCTGATCTTCATATTTTCCCGAAACCTGAAGTTCTTGGAAACTCGTATTGGATGAAGGCATTGACTGGGCTGTAAGAGGTTTGTAGCGCAAAGTGTGGAAGGCTTCACAAAATTTGTTCATAATTTACGTAGCAATGTTTTTTTTCAAATTATTTAGAGAATATCTTGAAAGGGGGTTCCTCTAGGATAGCTCATGGCAGCGTTCGAGCTTCCCGTGGCATGGTCCCGGGTTCTATTCCTGGTCGGGGAAAAATAGAGTTGATGCTTTCCTTCAAAATCGTCTCAGTTTATGTAGCTATGCGTCGAAGAAAATCTCAAGCAGGGTTTGCTAGTTACTGTTAAGGGAATACGTCATGTTCCCCACATGTCTTTCTTACTCTTCAAGCATGGGAATTAAACTAGGTCCAGCAAGGGGGACACCGTTTGCTAGCCAGAAAAGTCGGACAATCGATCCAAAATGCTGAATACAAACATACATCTTGAAAGACGAAATACGTACAGTCAACTAAAAGACACACTCTGAGAAGTACATCTATTACGTGTCATACATTCAAAATCTTCCCTCCGAATACTCATGAAGTGGAATAGTGGCGCAGCCAACGCAGTTGGGGGTTCATGAGGCTTCAGCTCTTCCCCCTCCCAGAAGCCAATGCCCCTTACTCAAAAACAAAACTTGTAGGAATTCTCTATACTAACGAAATCCATTAAATGTATCATTTGTGAACGTTATAAATATTAACTATAAATCAATAAAAAATACATAACATATTCAGCATAAATGAAAAGCTCTTCGTAAGAAAAGATCAAGTCGGCTGGACCGTATAGCTGTGGCCCCCCCGGGCGCGCCTCTGAAGCGGAGGCATGCGAGCGAGCAAAGGCAGTCGTTCCCTAACCCACCCGCCCGCGCAGCCAGCGCCCCGCCTTGGCACCGCGAGCGAGCCGGGCGTCACGCGTGATAGGCCTGTGCTGGCGTGTTGCAGCAGCATCCACAACTGGCAGGACGGCACGCGCATCGTGGCCGAAGTAGCGCGCCTGCTGGGCGTGGAGACCGGCGCCTTCACGCACGCCAGGTGAGACTGCCCCACAAGTGGCATTTTGCTTTTCTTCTTTTTTCTTTTTCTTTCTTTTTTTCTTTTTTTATTTCTTCTTTTTATTTCTTTTTTATTTTTATTTTTTATTTTTATTTTTTATTTTCCTTTTTTATTTACTGTCATTTTTTCTTTTCTTCTCTTTAATTTTTTTGTTTTCTTCATTTCTTTTTCTCTATTTTTCCAACATTCGTCAGAAAATTAGCAGTATGACAATGTGCCAGCATTATGTTAGTCTCTTTCTTCTCTTATTTTTCTACTTCTGTCCTGTTTCAAAAATGAAACGTATGTATTGTAATGAGAAAACGGTCGTGAATTTCATATTCTGCTGTTTTAATGTTCCACGTATCTTTTTTCGTGTTTTTTTTTCTTTTCCTCTTTCTCTTTTTTACAAATAACTAAGGCGTTTTGAGAAAATGAGAAAAAAATGTTTAGTGCGGTCTGAAAATGTTACATCATTCAAGTAATTATTTTTCTCGGACTCATTTTTAAATGAAACTTAAGTATTGTTAAAAATTGAACGTCATGATCGACATTCTAAAATCGATCATTAATATTAATAAGACACAGTATTAAAATTGTGATAATAATTATTTTATTATTATTGTTATTAATATAGTAATTACTATTATTATACTGTCCATTATGTTATTAATTATTGTAGATATTTTACACAATTTTTCGTTGAGTAGATTCGATTCTTTTAGATGTATGCACATTTACATTCTTTCTATGGCCGTCTAATTTTCACTGAATGTCCAAACAAAATGAACCTCAGAAATCCTTGGGGAAAATCATTTACCGAGAACTTCTTTTCTTGAGGGAAATCAGTTACCGATCAAATTAGTCGGAAATTTGAACGGCTTTAGTTACTTTGTGTTTTAGGCATTCTTGCATTAAAATTGTTCACTCTTTTGAATGCACTTATGATCTTAAAAATAATAAGCAGATTGTGTGAAATTCATCAAATTTTCAGAAAAGCGAGTTGAGAGAATACTCAGACATTACTATATTGAAATTTGTTTCAACATAAATAAACAGTCCTGGTCTGAAATTAAAAAATAATTATAAAAATAAATAAATATGACCTATTCCGGGATGTAGAAATATACGATGATTCATAACGGGCGGATTCGGTGGTATAACGGTCAGCGTACCGGACTGTTGTACCCGAGTTTGTGGGTTCAAACCCGATCGAAGCTTCATTTGAGGGAAATCAGTCACCGATCAAATTAGTCGGACATTAGAATGGCCCGATCGTGATTTTGCAATCCCGATCGTGGATTGTTCAAGCCCGATCGGGATTTTTAAAAATCCTTCGAACGCCTTCCTTCGGATGGGAAGTAAAGCCCATATAGTAGATTTATTGCAAATAAAAGACCCTCAAGCCTAAAAGAAGCCTCTGAGCAAAATTGAGATCCGCCTGTTTCATCGCCCAAGATAATACCCCCTTTCTCCGCTAGATGGTGAAAGGAGCGTAGCGAAATTTGCGTGGTCAGACGGAAGAGCGGGCCTAATGGCATGAGTCTCGCCACGTAAAATAAGGCATTAACAAAAACAAACAACAACATAATAGCTTAAAAATGAGAAAATGGTCGTTTTATAAGCTTTTGTGATAATACGAATCGTACTCTCAAAGTTCTCTTCGTTAAGGAAAGGCTAGAAGTTGAAGTTAACATATGAATATGTTGAATAAATTGGCTTCTTTTAAAGTGTCATTCGGCGTCCCGCATTTTTATAATACGCTGTTGGCTTCTTTTTGCTTTTACACAATATTCTTGAAATATTACTTTTACATTCGGAAAAATCTTAAAAATGGTTCTCTGTTTAAAAAATATTAGTTTTAGAGGTGTGTTTTTAATATTAATAAATATCCAATTCCTTTCAAACTATTGACTTTCGCCCTTCACTCGCTGTAATAAATAATTAATGTATTGGATCTGTCATGTGATTGTACGTGTGGACTACTAGCTAATCAGAAATAACAACGGATTTACATTCTCATAATTCATGTCAAAATAATAATCCTTTGATATACATTCTCAAACTGCTTTTTGTGTTCATTATCGACTGTTAGTTTTTGTTATTACCTTGATTTTAAACGAGTAATTTGGAGATTACAAAACCTTGAATACACATTCACAACATATTCCAAAGGATTATAAATGGCTGGAATAAAAATTGACGTATTGACTACATGCCCGAATTATTATTTTCAATGTAATATTCAAGAATGTTTTTCTCCTTAGACATTAAATACAATGAAAATCACTTGTAATTTTAATTTTAGTCTCTAAAAGTTTGTACTTTATGATACAATAAATTATTTCATCCACGGGTATTTGTTCTTTTGTTTCAGGATTGACAACAACGAGGTCGCCTTCAAAGTGGAGAACAACTCGCGCAAACTCAACGCGTCTGACGTTAGCAACCTTATTGGTGAGCGATTTTCTTAGTTTGCATGCTGAGGAGACTGCAAAACCCGATTGCCTTGTCAATAATCCTTGTGAATTGCTTGTTAATAACAAAATGTAATGATTTATATCTTGTAAAAGTATTTTTTTGTATATCAGCATTATAAACGACTACGTCTGTCAGTTTTGCAGCAGAAAACGACCGATTTCCTGCTGCAAGAAATTGTTCATAAAAGGGCTTATTACTGCACAAATGATGTTTTAGCACTTTGCGGCACGATATGAATGATCACACATTCAGCCAATCGCAATCAGAGAATCGTGGGGAGGTAGCGGTGAACGGAACAGCCGACCACCGTTTTCTCGCACAGTTGTCAAACACCCGAGACATCACAAGAAAGTGGTTTTGCAAAATTAAGTTTGAATTTCTTGCAAATTTATAATCCTGTTACACAAAAAAATAGCGAATGCATCTCATTTACAATATTGCTTCATTGCGTTCGTACAAATTTTAAAACTCGCCCCTAAAATCACTCGTTTTCAAACTATATACTCATGCAATTGCTCAAGTTTAACGTTATAAACTAATTGTATAAACTACTATAGAGTAGAGTTAGATTCCAATATGTGACTTGAAATGGTTACCATATTGGTCGGTTATAACGGAGTCCGTGAGTTCCATCCCAGCCGAAGCTGGGTTTTTCAAAAGGAGACAAATGTCCTTCGCATGCCTTATTTCAGAAAGGAAATAAATAGCAATATAATATGTCTAATATTTGAAACAGGTTATAGTTATTTACGAAATATATGTACGATGTTACGATGTGGATGTCATATAACATTTTATTCCCTTTTTAAAAATTCTCGTGTACTATGATTTTATTTTTATTTTGAGTTTTCATTCTGCAAAAGATAGCAGATTGGTGTTGATAGGTGTATATGAGGCCATGGATTTACTGTAATCACTAAACTTGGTTTCTAATAATTAGTTTTGACTTTTTACTTAATAAGAAACTGACTATGGCTGTAACGTGGGCCATAGATAATTGTTCAAATACTTATTATCTTGAGCTGTAATATTTTTTTTCGTAACCCATATCAGTTCCTTTAAGTTTAGGCCTTGGATAATCAAAGTGGATAAGGAAATATTTGGACAATGGTAATATTGCGTAGCGCTTTCACTGCAAACTGCAGATTAAAATTGCATAGCCTAAAGTAGCTTCCGATCGGCTTTTGTTTTATTTTACAGTTTATATTGTATAGGCCGATGTTTAGATATAACTATCACCCATCAAAGGCGCGCCATTCTCTTCAGACCATTATGCAATAGTTCTATAGGATGTCTCCCAACTGAATTCTAAAAAGAAACCATACTAATATATCACCGAACCGAATATCCGTTTGCAACTAGACGGCTTGCAGGGACAGATCTACCCCCGTCTCATATTCACCAGCACTGCGCAAATATCGTAACCAAATTCATAACTGAAATAGTGATCGTTAGATCTACTGTTATTGTAAGGCGGGAAAACTTCATACATCAATGTACACACCATCGATGTATGCTTCAATGAAACTTCTCTTGTCGTGAAAATTTATTAAAAAACATAATAACTCAAGGATTCTAAGACACTATATTTGAGGAATACCAGTGATCCTACCATCCAGAACCGGAATTGAGAGTACGACCACCTCCATTCCCTTCATAGAATCCCGCTCTCAGTCGGTTGACAGATGTCGGGTCCCTTGCAGAGCTCATATATGCAAGCCAATACACGTGCTGTGTTATTTAGCCAGCGCTCAAACGAGACGCTCGCTAGTGCACAATTAGTTTACACAGGTGGCGCCAGTGGTCAGCGTTTCTCACACAAAAGCTCTTGCACTGTTTCCCTCTATTACCTACAGCGGATACCACTGACCATTATTTACGTGAGCAACGCGCCCGTGTGTTTAGATCCGGTGCCGAGTTAAGAGGAGTCGGAATGGCCTATCTCGCCAATGTCATTTTCTCAGGAACTATTTAATTTACAGACTTAAAATTTTATGTGAGTGTATATTCATTATTTATAAGTATTTTAACGTAGCCGTTTTTTAAAAAGATATTACTGTTTTTTTAAATATAAATGTTTGTCCATTGTATTCTGTTTTGTTCTTAAAAGTACTAACATTTAAAAGAATATTGTACAAAGTATTTAACATTTTATAAATCTTCCCCGTTTAAGTATATAAACTAGTATGCTACATGCGCTGTTAAAATTTTAGCATCCTTGTATTAGTAGTTTTTGAGAAAATTTTCCCTAAAGATGAAAATGTTGAAGTTACGGGAAATTGCTCCTAAAGTTTTCTGTGCATTCCTGCTTCATATGCTGGTCAAACACAAACACCGATATTTTGACTCTATTCAACCCTGAAATGTTACCAAAAACAGTGTCCAACACTAGAAAGCAAGCTATTAACTTTTTCTCACAACTAAAGTAGAAAAACACCCAAGACGTTCAATTAAAACCCACTATGTGTCGAAACAACCACACCCACTTCAACGCTACATAAACTTCAAAATTTAAAAAATTTCTTAGAGATGACATATTAAGATGAAACTTGGCTTGTTTAACATAGAACACTATAAAGTAATTTGACTCAAAAAACTAAAAAATTATATTTTCATCAATTTTGCCCATTCTGGCTCCCCTTAAAAAGTATCTTCACAAGACGTCAAGGAGAACGTATCAGGAGATGGCTTCGAGGCCAGAGGTGCCGTTGTAGCGTAAAAGTCAGGCAACTGTAAAATAATTACCTTTTAATAGATAAGAGGAGAAAATACAATGTGATATTGTAATTGTTAATAGAATATTTATTTATTACATGAGTGGTAAAAGTCACATTTTATTTTGGCAGTAGGAAATGTGGCACGAGGCCGATAGGGCGAGTGGCGCAAACCTACGAGTAAAATAAAATCACGTTTACTCCCTGTGTCATACATTATTTTAGACAGCCTTACACACTTTCATTTTATTATTATTTAAGTGTACAAATGATTTAATGTTACATTTATGTCGGTATTAGCTGATGCGGACACACGAAAGAATTTTGTTTTTGATTTTGCATTCACGGATTTATCTGAAAACTTGAGCATTGCCTCATTTGTATTACTAGTGCTAATTAAACTTTCAGCACGTATTGCCGCAAGAACCCCTTTTAATAGTGGCTGCATATAAAATATTTTTTAATTATATTTCGAATTCGAAACCGAATGCCATATTCAAGACATGCCCCGGTTTTGCTGTATTCATGCAGTTCTTGTTATGTTTCCAGTGATTGCAACTTACATGAAACCATTGATACCGCTAAACTCGCTACCAAAAAATGTAGGAGTAAATACGGAATTGTCCTAAATGGGATTTAATGTTGGACGCAGGGATGTCTCCCATATATTGTAACCGCTCATAAGTCGGTTACATTGTTTAAATAGCACGCGACAATGTTAAACTACGACCAAAGCAGTAATAGTACCGCTGAACCACAAGGGGGTGCGCCAGCAAGAAAGGATATTCTGTATCAGATTCTGAGTAAAAGTTCTGAACGCACTCACGTAGTAGAAATCAACATCCAATCAGGAATCGCCTTGAAGAATTTATGACGGCGCGATCAGCACCGCAGGGAAAAACGTTCTTTTCTGCTGTGAACCTTCGGACGGAACGGACCTGTACTGTCTTGCGGTGTGCGATCTGATACTGAACGAGAGGAGATCCAACAAATTATAACCATCAGAAGCTTTATAAAAAGCTCCTTTTTTTATTGCAAGTTATATCTCGCTTGGACATTCGAAGTAAGGAATAACGTATATTCGTTGGAGACCGCCGTCGAGCTGTGTTACTTCGCGAGGTCGGCGTGCAACAAATCGACGAGGGACGGTTTTTCACGACGCAAGAGGCTAATTCGACCTTGGACGCAACGGGACCATCGCCGTCGTCTGGAGTGTCAGGAACATGTCATCGCGGCGACGTTGTGAGTCAAAAAGACTAGATTTTGAAACTTCGACAAAATCCCTTTTAAAAGAACAGTTGAGAGGAGGGGAAATCACGCATAAGAATATACAGAATTCACCTCACGCCCAGACAGAGATAGTCAGGCATTTAAATTATCGGCTATTAAGTGTAACTTTTCAGTATTTTTTCATTGTAACGAGAATTCAGATAAATTGTTCATGCAAAAAGGTGTAAAATTTATTCTTTTAATTCTTTTGTTTAACTACTATATTTGTTATTCTAATGAATATTCTTTTCTGCAATTCATGATTTAAATTGTTTTTAATTAAATAGTAAAAAGGTTAATAAGTTGCGTGACAGTAAAACCGCTTATTAAAGGGATCTCATTCATTGTACCAGTTTATTTAAAAGGTATATGCAAAATGTATATTGCACATGTAAATTTTCTTTCAGCAGTGTATGTGATTTGATGTTTCTTTGTGAATTGTATAAAGGTATTTCATTGTGTTTGTGTAAAAGTGAAAGATTATATTGGGTCATTCAAAGTATTTTACAAATAGAAAAGGTACAACTGCAGTTGATCAATATTTAGGAAATTTCTGAACACTACAGCAAGTAATATGAATTTCTAGGTAATGTGTAAATTCTAAACGAAATTGTATCAGAAGATTTGGTAGAATATATCAAAACTTTGTTAAAGTTAAAAGTTAACTTGCCTGTAGTTATTTTAATATTCAAAAGCAGGATAAAAGACGAACCCACTCCTGTAGGACGATTAGGACATAAGAAAATCTTCCTAAATTTTGATGTGACATTGATTTACCAGGTCAAAGGTCAAGTAGTAACATTAAGTTATTAGAGTGATCCGCTCATTTGTATCCCAGAGTAGGGAGCGGTCACATATTTGGTGAATACGCGAGGTTCGAAATTGATATAACCTCGTCATATAGTATTCCTCAAATAAGTGAAAGGTCATAATATAGTTCGGAAAGCTAATGAAAGTCGAATTCGTCAATCTATCATCTCAAAATACAAAATATTTTATATGAAATTTTGCCCATAATTTCCCAATAAAACAGTTATATATGACCAGGCCATTTTCTCCTTCAGTCACTGTCTTGGCCACGCATCCATCATGCCAGGCTGTTTGTCTTGGTCGGTTGCCCATCCCTCCATCTCTCTCGGCTTCCCGTCCGAGCGTCTGCCTTGGCTGTCAATCTGTCTTGGTTTCTCCGTGTATCTTGGCTGTATCCGACCCTCATAAAGATCACTCCGTCCCTTTGTTTGCCAGACTTGGCGGTTGGTCTGATTGCAGTGGATATCCATGCTTTCACTATCCGTCCGTCAGTCCGATTTTCTGGCTTTCCGGACAACTATCTTCCCAACCATCTGTCCATATGTCTGTCGCCCGTCTGTCTGTCGGCCCGTCTGTCTGTCGACTTAAATGGCTAAGGGCATCAACATACGTCACTGCAGTGCTTATGCCCGGTAAATTCTAGGCTTCTAGTCTCGACGGTGGGAGTATTTTCAACTTAGTTACACTTTTTATATTTCTTGGTTTGGAAGAAAATGTTTCTTATTGTGATAAGCCCAGAACCCTGGGTTTAGTTGAATGATAAAATCGGTATCCAGCGTTAGGAATAGTGACATCGTATGCAAATTCGAAGTCAAAGAATACGCGTTGTTAGGACAACTGATCAACAAAATGTAATATTCCGTGTTTATTGTCGTAGCGCTGTGTTGTTGATGGTCACGGCCCCGAACACATTATATGCAATAGGTATACAGAGGGCATTGAAAGTCGTGCTTTCGTGGGACACAAGGAATCATTCTCTAAAAAAAATTTGAAGCGAACACACATAAGTGGTTGATGAGGTGCAAACGGATTTTCAGCTTAGGCTGGGTATTATGTAAATGATAGTGAGGCAGGAATTTATGATCAGTTTGAAGTTTCAGACCTTGGTTTTGTTTAAATTGTAGTAGTAAATTGTAATTGTAAATTTTATTAATGTAGTAGTTGGAATTTCGAATAAAAATAGACTCCGTGTTCCGAGGGGATATATATTTTGGTAGCTCCGTAGACGAAAGGATTTTTCAATAAGTAGCTGAAGAGAGACAGTCGCGAGTAGGTGTTTCATACGAAACACAGATAGGGAAAGTCGCGACCGCGTATTGATTTTCTGGGAAGTATCAAATCCTATTAAGATAAAATTGTTGAGGACGTTCTGAAACATTTTTAATTTAGGCAAGAAAGCGAGAATTGGATACCAAGGATTCCGTGAACAACATTCTGCAGGTCAGTCGAGAAGCAATCTAACAAGATATTGTAGTAAGCTTACGAACGATATTCAAACCCGTAGGATGTGTTAAATGTTCTATATTGAAAAAGTAATTCTCATGAGATCAATAGAATTAGTAACATATATAAAAATAAATGTTTTTTTTTATTATTGAAAAAGGCTGATAATTTATATTAGTGACCATCAATCTTATAATTGGTTTCAATCAATAGAACTTTCAGAAATCGTGATTCTGTATAGAATTACACGTCCACATACAACAGGTAAGGAATAATAGGTGGTATGTCGAACCCATGATTAAATTGGAAGTAAATTTAATAAATAAGTGTTAACATTTAAAGAATGTATGAGCATTGCGAGGCAACGGTAGAATAACAATATTAGCAATAGCAGTGAAAGTAATACCCTTCATAGCATTAGATGTTTGCTGTAAATATTATCCAGATTTGGAAATAGTAAAATATCAAAAGAAAAGAAATAATTTTACATAATATTTCAAAATATTGAACTTACGAATAATGACCTTCAAAGTTTCCTAATATTCCTTCTCCATTTGCAGGATTAACAATTATCATTATTCTCTTCATCTGCCAGCAGCTTTCTTCTTCATCAGCCAGCACCTCTTCTTCCATTGGCACTACACTCCATTGCATTTTTTCTGCGCTCCTCTTTTCCTCTCCAAATACGTGTTTTGCAACAAACCAATAGTGTTGTATCTTGCTTTCAGACCTAAATATTTGAGCACCTCACCCTTACGTTTCCTTTATTCTATCCGGTCACAGCATCATAAACACCAAAGTGTAGAGTTTTTATACAAATAAACACTGTTTTTTGGAAGTTTTGATCAAATGACATTATTTTAAACTCTCATTAGGATTTTCATTGAGGCGGCGAAAATATTTTTCAAGTAGTTGTGATAAGTCTTTTAATACAGGTTGTATCACATCTAATGTAGCAGTGGGCAAACTGTGTAATTACCACCAGTTGCATTCCATTAGCCCCATGAAGTTTAACCTTGGGGCAAACTGTATGATGGGGATTCTCGTTCGTAGAAACAGTTTGGAAGAATAACGCCTACACTGTTCTCTTCATATCTTGTGTACTTCTAGTGTTCTGATGAATTGCATAACCATAGAATGGTATGTAACCTATCAATGCAATCATCTATTAGTCTTCCCCTTCCTCCCAATGTTTTTACATCTATAATAATGACATTAATCTCTGCCTACATAGTGTATGCTTCAAGCGACAAAGACGAGCACTAATGACGAGCACTACGTGACTAATGCACTCCAATTTCAATATTTGAACATTTCTTCCGTAATTACATCTCTCCGAATTCCCAACCCCTAAATAGATCAGGTATCTGACATTACACTTTGAGTGAGACTGATAACACTAGTCTAAAAAACTTCTTTTCTATAACAAGAACAAACATACTATTTTTGTAAGATAATTTGCCTCTGAATTCATATCTGATTTGAGAATTTATGTACCGGACTCATATTTTTTATGATGATAGTTTTTGAAAACGCGTATGTCTCCCAATGTATTATACGTATATGTCAAAATGGCACATTCTAATAACAACAGATACAAATGTATACAGTAAAAAATGCACATAAGGTTTAGAAAAGTACCTGAAATAGTACCTGTGATTGCCTCAAGAATGTCTCTTCGTAAGGCCCAGTTATAGGTGAACATCATGTCTTGGTGGATCCATTTACCGTGTTCGTCACTAACAGTGCCGAGATAATCCAGGAAAAACTCTAAATGATCAAATAACGTAGTTTCAGTGACATGTAACATCCCATAGGATGTTGTATGATCTCAATAGTTCATGTATAATATCGCGATAGTTTTTTGCCTGTTGGTTGCCTAAAAGTTTCTACAGACACTTGTGAAAGACAGGCGTGCATTTTTTACATCACTCAACAAGTCAATGAAATGTTCATCAGCCATTAATTTTCTAATTTGTGGCCCTACAAATATTCCTTCATTTTTGCTTTACTAATCCTTGGGAACTTCTCTCGTAAACACATGAATCCACTTGATGTTTTTTTTCATGGCTTGCACAAAGCTTTTGACGACATCCAATTGAACGTCTAGTGGAAACAGGTACATATTTTTGAGGACAACAAGAGGAGTGTCGACCACATCGGTCTGTCCAAACAATAGTTTAATCCAAGCGGGTCATTTTATCCACAATAGTTATTTTTCTCTCAATGCTCTCCCACTCTCTAAGAAAGAATCGATACTTTGTGTATCCGAGCTTCTTGCTGAGCAGAATTTTAATTACTTTGAGATCCCCACGAATATTCCATTTAAATTTCTTATATTAGATGTGTGAGGAGTTGTTTAAAGTTCTTAAGTCTCCTTCAAGTTAACTGCATGAAGAATGGGAACAGAAGGAAATTGATTCCCACTGTAGAGAAGTACTGCTTTCAGGCTTATTTTGCTAGAATCTATGAACAAGCGCCATTCAGTCACATGGAAATCGTGGTTAAGAGTCCCCATAACGGTTTTGATATCATTACAAAAAGCTATGCTACTTTTCTTTCTTTCTTTTTTGATTCCGAAGAAAGAAAATTACAATCAATTTTACAGTAAAATAATTAGTAAATATGTTAACATAGTTGACAGTGACAATTTGTGGGTGGAAGTATCCCTGTGGTACATTTCACCGTCTTCTTGCATGTAGAACAAAAATACCCAATTTAGTACTTTTTGTTAGGAGTCCAAGTTTAGCTAATTATGTCACTATGTGTACTGTGACTATTTTGAAAATCTATAATGGACTTGTAAGATTGTAATTCTAGGTAAACGGTAATGTGATAAGCCAAGAAGCCTGGGCTTAGTTTTAATGATAGAATCGGCATCCAGCGTCCGGAATAATAGCATTGTTTGCAAACAGGAAAGTCAAAGAATACGCGTTGTTACGACAGCCGATCAACAAGATGTAATATTCCACGCTTGCTGTCATAACACTGTGCTGATGAACACAGCTCCGAACACATTATATGAAAAGGTTTGGAGAGGGCACTGATAGCCGTGATCTTTTAGAAGGACGCAAGGATTCATTCTCTATAAAAATATTTGAAGCGAACACACGTAAGTGGTTGATGAGGTTCAAAAGGATTTTCAGCATAGGCTGAGTATTATGTAAATGATAGTGAGGTGGGAATTTATGATCAATTAGAGGTTTGAGAGCTTGGTATTGTTTAAATTGTCGTATTACATTGTAATTGGAAATTTTATTAATGTAGTAGTTTGAATTTCAAATTAAAATAGACTCCGTGTTTCGATGGGAAGTATATAGATGGAAGAATTTTTCAATAAGTAGCTGAATGTAGTCAGTCGCGAGTAGGTGTTTCATACGAAACATAGATAGGGAAAGTCGCGAACGCGTATTAATTTTGTGGGAAATATTAAATCCTAGCAAATCTTTGAGGACATGCATGCATGAAAACCCGTATGGTATACAACACCACAACAATTCGCTTCATCAGGGGGACAAGTCCGCGGGGTGGGCACCTTGGCCTCTTTGGGCTCTAATCCGCACCCCCCACCGACGCGCTAATACCGACAGGCTGATGTTCGGATACAACTGGAACCCAGTTTGCCGGCGCGGCAACCACCCAATACAATGCCTGGGTAGGGGCCAACCTGCTAGCTCAGAGCTCCTAGCTATCCAGGCCAGTACCGGAGTCTCGACAATGCGCCACTCACATGCGCCGGGAACATGTTCCCTCCTCTTTGCTCAGAATATCGGGCCACTGCTACGACGAATCAGAGAGCCTAACTGGGGGCCACCCGGACTAAGGCCCGGGCGGCTCGGATCCCCCATCCCGTCTCCCCAATGCTTACCGCCAGCTCCCGATGTGGGTGACGCCGGTACCGGAGCAACCTGACGGGTGGTTACTGGATTTCCCGCCGGACTTTAAAGTGGGATCCAGAGTTCTCCGAAGAGCATCCTTCATCCAATCCTGCTTCAAGGTCGGCGCACCATAGGCCCAACTATTGGGTGGCCGGTCGCTCGGTCACCAGGAGCTTAGCATCGCCTTCTCACTGCCTGCACCTTCAAGCTAACGACGTGAGTGACGCCGCGAGACTCAGGGTCCGAGTGGTCGTCTACGACACTCCACCAGAGATCCCGACAACCTACGTCATCGTAATCTCCCCCTGCGGGGATCGTTGAGGACATTCTGGAAAATTTTAATTTAGGACGCGAGGACGCGAGAATTGGTATAACAAGGTTTCCATGGACAACTTTTTGCTAGTCAGTCGAGAAGCCATCAATCAAGATATTATTTTAAGCTTACGAACTCATATTCAAACCCTGCGATGTTTTAAAGTTCTACATTAAAAAATTAATTCTCATTAGATCAATATAATTTGTAATATATTTGTAAGAATAAATGTTTTATTGTTAAAAAAGGCTGATAATTTATATTAATTGCTATCAATCTAGGAATTGGTTTCAATCAATAGAACTTCCAGAAATCGTGATACTATGTAGAATTACATGTTCACGTGCAACAGATAAGGAGTAATATGTTGTATGTCAAACCTATGATTAAATTGGAAGTAAATTTAATAAATAAGTGTTAACATTCAGAGAATTCATGAGCATAGCAGGGCAACGGTGTAAATAATAATATTAACAATACCAGTGAAAGTAATTCACTTCATTGTATTAAATGTTTGTTGAAATAGAATCCGGATTTTCCAATGGTAAAAATATCAAAGAAGAGACTGAAAGTAATTTCAGTACGATTCTTCACTATTATCTAGGAGGTTGATGGCTAGAGGAATTGGGTGGGTTACTTTTCTTGGAAAAATATTTTTAAAAAACTACTTGTCGATCACGAAAAACACTTTCATAGAAGGGGAAAGAACATTCCATCATTTTAGTCGCGAAGCTAAATGCTCAGACTGTTGCTTCGACAAATTTTAATCACGAACAATATCATTGAGATCCCCTTGAGACAAAAAATGTGGTTCATTTGAGTAACAGGAGGCTTGAAATGTTGGGTCATCATGGATATCTCTCTGTCTTTTGAATATTGGTCAGTGTAGCATTCTAAGATGGTAATGGTACTGGCAATTCTTCACTGTGTCAAACGTACCTTATAACAGATGGTAAATTAGAATTTGCACATTTTGTTTGCTATTTTTTTCCACTCAGATATAAGTCTGTTGTGTGATCCGTTGGTTAAATCCAAATGATGGGAACTTAGAAAGGAATGTATCGTGAACCTTTTAATCACCATGTCAGGAGTCACTTCACATTGTTTCCACATTTAGGGAGAAGTACATTCGGTTTCTGAATCGTACTAATTCATTTACCTCTGAAGACAAAATTGGCACAGGTGTGCAGTTTATCGTCCCTATAAATACAGAAAAGTTTGCTATTCGTATTAAAAGTTATTTCCCTTACTATTGAGGCTTTGGCTTCTCGTAGAAATATCATAAAACTTTGATTGTAGTGAGGTAGTTACAAAACATTTTTTCTTCACTTTACGCGACGGCAGATTGTGGATGATGAAATTTCATTGCAATCTCCTATCAATGGAAGTAAAAACTCAGTAGCACAACTGTAAAGCTATCGATAACTGTGTGTTCAGGCTTGTTTCTGTTTGTGAAGTATTCCAGACGCGGTTTTCTTCTACAATTTTTAGAACCACCGACGTCGACATTCTGCGACTGGTTGCGAAATGATCATCCAGCTCATAAAAATTAGTTTTGAAGTAATTACTTTTGCTGTACCCATAGTTTCTAAATACACATTATATAGAAGTTCAGCATAAAAATTATCATGTTATCATACGCAACTCGGGCAGCAAAAGAGTAAAATAACAAAGCCATGTCAACACAATGCACGCATTTGAGACCCCCTGTACATCCTCTAAACCTCTATGTGACCCCCTATATCCCCTCTGAACAGGGGTTTAACGTGCCATCAACGGGGTAGATGGAAATGGTACTGGTCCATCAAAATGTTACGAATGTTTTGACGGTGGTATGGCGAAACGTACATCCGGCGTTTAACGAGCCTTCAGTTTGGCGTCAAAGCTAAAGTCAAAGCTAATGATCATTGGTTAGTGAAATCTACCGTAAGTGTCACAATCTCATTCTAAAGATTCATTTCCAAAATGAACGGCGATATGGTGCACATAGAAGATCCAAGAGGAAATTTAAACATTTTTCTTGCAACAGTGAGAAAGAGTGCGAGATTTTTTGACGTTAAATGATGGAACGGATGGCAGGCCTCGATTCTATTTTTAAAACTCGTCTCACTCCACTACAGCTATGGGTTTTGCGGTTGTTGTTTTTTTCATTCACTGTCAAAGTTTGGAGTGATAACACGCCGTTTGGATGATTAAACCGATCGTGAATGAACGGCCGAATTCACATGATTGACATTGACCTACCTATTAAGCTTTTTTTATTTATTACCTCCTATTCCGCATTTCTGCCTTTCGGGGGTGTTAACTTATTGCACCTTAATGGTTTGTCATTCGTTCTCACGCTAATTGTTCTGTTTGTCAGGCTGTTTTTAAAGAATAATTTTGAAATGCGGTTTGACTAATGTAAAATTTATACTTGAAACTCGCCTTTGAGTATAATAGTTGAAAATTTATATTTTATATTTTCAGATGTTGAGAATTAATGATGTTGAGTACTTATGGAGGTCTGAATTTATCTTTGGGAAATCGTAAACATATTCTATTTGGTTTTGGGTAGTTTCTACCACGTTTGAAGAGGGGGATGACTGGTGATTCTGACAGAAACCTATGAACCTGGTGCGGAAAATTCACCAACTTACAGTGGAGGTAATTTAATTAGGTAGATCGCGTCCCCGCTCTGCAGATCCTACTATGTAGCCTTGACCACAAAGGCCCAACCGGAAGAGGTGGCTCAAGGCATTAACTGACATCACTTCAGTGCCTCTGACTGGGAGGTCCTAGGTTCGAGTCCCGACAGTGGCAGGATTGTCGACACCAGCTACTTAGCTAGGTCGATTCGGCCACCATCAGGAGGGAAATTCAAGCGGACGGCTTCTCTGATCGTTTTTTCGCGGTTTCTCCGAACACGATCATTTCTTCCTCTTCCTTGTCCTATCCTCTTCCCTTACTCACACTAACATGCACTACGCTACCACATATGCCGCGAATCCGGTCGGGAGCGTAGAGCTTGTTCCGACTGGGGCAGTGTCTCGCTGGTGGGAGATACCTGGTTTGGGAAAACCCCACTAGCCGACGGAAGGTCTCACCATCCAGCGGGGAAAGGTCACTGCCACCTCCGGAGCAAAAACATGCACTACACTTAGGGGACTAATGACCTCGGCCGTTGTCATACCGGGAATCACTTATCAAAAAAATGCCAGTACGCTGATGTGAAAGTTAGACAATGGCTGCTAGTGTGCGGGTGGCCCGAGAGAGAAGCCTCAAAAATGAACGCAATGAATCGCCTAAAAATGAATTCTTCCTAGTACGACTATGTACAAACATTAAAAATCAGGGCTTCCCGATCCTCCGGCCTTCAGTTAGATTCTTGTAACTACATACGCTAACGCAGTGGTAATTTGTTTTCAATTTTTGTGATTTTTTCTATTATTCATAAAATGTTTAGACATATCATTCCTATCATAAATTCTCATTTTGACTCTATCGTAATGACATCTCATGTGTTCACAGACGGAATTAAAGGCAAACTACGCGCCAAGCTGGGTGTTGAGGTGACTTCTGCGGGCATCGGCAATAAGGTAAGTAGGTGGGCTGCCAAACCCAAATATACTTTAGGATAATTTTTTATGCAGTAAGTTTTAACATGGCATTTTTATTCAGTCTATATTATAATTCATAATTTGCATTCAGCGAAAATGTAAACGAATTTTTAGTACATTGCACATTCTCTTTACGTAATTTTAAATAGAAGTTTAAATGGCCTATCAACGGACATGCTTTAATTTGGAGGTTGTGAGCATAATGAATTCGATGAAAAAGGCGGCTGAAAGAACGATACGAAGACCGATAAATAAAACCAAGACTCACGTGGTATGATGGTGTGCGACAGACAATGAGAGATCGTCACATCGAAGATGATTGATTTATTTATTTTTATTTATTTTACGTCAAAAAAACAGTTAAAACTGCGTATGACGTGCTATGGGGAAAAGTGAATTGTGTGCACATTTTCAAAATTCTGTGATCCCTACACTGTCATATACTACTTGAATTTTGAAAAGAAAAAAAAAGCCCCCATGTAATAAAATCTATTTTCAAGGATAAATAATCAATAAATTTTGGGCTCTTATCCACGTTGTCCTTCGGAATAATACTTCCTGCCGCGACAACATGGAAACAATAACTTGAATAATTGTAGTTCTCACTGAATTCTAGAAGACGTGCACAGAAATTGAAGTTACATTTATGTCCAGAAGCAACACAAGGGGCCATCTCAGTATTTGCTCAATGGATCAGGGAAACTGGACGAAAAGCCTGATCGAGATGGGGGTCATTGACCCAGAAGCTGCGATACAATACTTGTTACATATTGTTTAGAATTATACAGTCCAATGGTAAATAATACATTAAATATCACTGTTAAAATTAATGTTACTTTCCTTGTGATGCTCAGTATAGTCTCTAATTGTATAGAAACAGTTATGCAGCAGAAACGATTTCACGTGGGATTTAAACTTTTCTATCGAATTGAATCGTTTAATGTCATCTGGCAAAGTGTTGTAAAATAACGTGCATGTATTGTATGTGAATTTTTTGTAATGAGCTGTTGATACTGTCACCTGATGAATATGATTTCTACGACGAGAGTTATAGTAATAGACATCGGCATTTTCTGAAAATATATTCCCGCCCTTAAGCAAGTAATTTTTGGCAAAAAACACTGATTCGTAAATAAAGACAAGAATAATGGTAAAATTCCTAGATTAATGAAGAGTGGCTTGCATGAATCACGTGAGTGGGATTTGGTTATTATTCGTACAATTCTTTTTTGTAATCTAAAAGTCTGGGATCTATAAGATGTATTTCCCCAGAATATTATGCCATATCTCAGGCGGGAATGAACATTAGCGAAATATACACAACGAGCAGTATGAAGGCTGACTGAATTTGCAAGAATTCTGAACGCGTAGCATAATGAACTTAATTTTGTGTTCAATTCATTTAAATGGACGTTCCATTTAAGGTTTGACTGAATTGAGAGACCTAAAAATTTGAAAAAATGATGATTGGCAAGATAGAAGAAGATGGAAGCTTGGGTGCGAGAGACGCCGCATGGTGTAGTTCCACTCGCAGAAGAAGAAGACAGATAAAAAGTAGAACAAGAGGGAAGGATATCTGGAACGGAAATTCTATGATTCGTCCGCTTTGTGACCATACATTCAGTATTGCAGAGACTTGTATAGATACTTAAACTTACAAATCAAACGTGCGAAATTCTCAGGCCCCGGAGTTCAAAGATAAATGGTCACATTGTCTTAAAACAAGACGTGACAATATCTTAGTATCCTTGAGAATGATATAGGCATAAGGATAAGGATATGTAGAAAACATAGAAAATGAAAAAAATTAAAAATGTTATCTATATTCGTTAAGTAATGGTTTTAAAATGTCGGACTATTGAAAATATGTATTTTTGAATGTTGGCATTTTATACAAAACCAATAAGATATTCGTCATATTGAATAATGTTACAATGCTCTGATAGACGAAGTGTAACATCTATTTTCATTGCTTTCTTCGCATTTTTCTCTAATATGTTGTATTTTAGTTAGTGTCTTTACCACTGTGAGTGGAAGATCGAACCAATCTCTTTGAGAGTGTTCGTACAAGGCTATTTAGCGAAAAGACGAATAAGAATGTGAGAATAAAGAGTGCGTGCAGGCCATAAATAAGCACCAAATAACCACCACTACAAGTCTAAAAGGCTAAACTTAATAGAGGGAAATGCTAGTATGCAAATACATATTCCTTATTATCAACTTTTATTGAACATCTGTAGAAAAACGAACTTGGTGCGTGGGTTAAGGAGAAGTCTGTAAACAGTAATCACAAAACATGCACAAGTATTTACTTCCACGTAGTACATATTTAAGTGTACGTTGATATATTTCCACGATTAGCTTTGATTTCAAAATGTTGCCGAAGTGGTGAATTTCCACTTTTGACTGCCATATTGTCCGTTTCTACCAACAATTTTTCAATTTACGGAGTTCCATCGACAGAAGAACTTTTTCGATTGACTGGAGGACGTTTGGCTAAGGGGCCGCCTCAAGCAGAACATCCCTTCGCGAAATTCGAACCCGGCCTCGCGAAGCGCGACGACGAGGCCGGGGGGGCGAGGGGGGGAGATGGTTGTCATGACAACGCAACAAAGCCGCATCCGCTCAATACCTGCTACCCGCTGCCATCACGGCGAGGTGATTGGCTCCGTGTGATACCCCTACGCTGACCAACCTCGAGCTTTCAAGTGAAATATGTGACCTCTATTAATACGATAACTCGTGAAAACTAAATATTAAAAGTGTAACATTTCTTGCTATCCTGTGAGTATTTGCGTGAATAATCAACCCAAGTTATCTTCTTGAGGTTCATGTTTTTATGAAATTTACGTTACGTTCGTAAATAGACAGTTGCCGATTACTCAGCAAGTAGGTATAATTGAACTTACCTTATTATTCCCGGTTTGTTTTAATTTTATGAATAATTAAATCAATAGTATCAGCCGTTACAGTGAGTTGGGAGAGTATTTTATGCGAACAAAAGAAGAATAAAGAAAAATTATCATCTCCCTAATTGAATATTTACTTGATTTGAAACTTCATCTGAGTTTTGTTAAAATATAAGGAATAAAGTGATTAAAAGCAAATGTGTGAAATAATTAGAAGAATCCAGTAATACACTTGCTTCATTTCCTGCAAAACAATTATTCACCGGGGTCTAAGAGATTGTCTGTTGGGTTGCATTCTGCTGTCCCTGAGGCACTTTGAGGAAGATGCAATCTCGGAGGCGAGAGGACATGAATTTGAATGTAGATTTTTTTTACTTTCTCGCTACCGCATACGCAATCGGTAGAAAGTTATGTAATTCTGCGCGAAAAAACAGCAAATTTTCAACAGAAAAACTTATATTGTGTGTGTGTGTGAAAATACGGGCGAGAACGTACGTACGTCCACTACGTTTCTCCATCGCTTGTCGACGCCGGGACGAATATTTAGCACAAGTATTTCGCACCAATCAGTGGCAGTGTTCACAAAATATTGAAAAAAGGTCTTGAAACGCCTTGACCTTGAAAAAATGTCAATTATTTCAGTATATAATATATTTCGGCACCTCCTCGCTCAGAACCGGCTCAATATTATTATATCAAGTTTTTCCTATTACTATCACTTCGAAATCAATCTCGAAGAAGATACTTTTTTACTATGGTTCTATTCGCAAACAGTGCTAAAAATGCATTGTTTTTTGAGAGGGTCAATGAAGAGGAAAAAACTGTTGTACATATTTTGAAGATTGACTCTCCATTCAAATATTGATATCGATGCATATGAAGAGACGTGAATCTATTAATAGTGTAGGGCGTAAAAGTTTTCAAACATTTATTTATTTATTTATTTTACGTCAAAAAACAGTTAAAAACTGCGTTTGACGGGCTATGGGGAAAAGTGAATTGTGTGCACATTTTCAAAATTCTGTGATCCCTACAATAAGTCATATACTACTTAAATTTTGAATTTTGAAAGGGAGAAAAAAAACAAAAAAAACTCCCATGTAATAAAATCTATTTTCAAGGATAAATAAGCAATACATTTTGAATTTTGAAAGGGAGAAAAAAACAAACAAAAAAAAACTCCCATGTAATAAAATATATTTTCAAGGATAAATAAGCAATAAATTTGGGCTCTTATTACTTCCTGCCGCGACAACATGGAAACGATAATTTGAATAATTGTATTTCCCACTGAATTCTAGAAGACGTGCACAGAAAATGAAGTTACATTTATGTCCAGATGCAAAACAATGGGTCATTTCAGCATTTGCTCAATGGATCAGGAAAACTGGACGAAAAACCTGATCGAGATGGGGGTCATTGACCCGGAAGCTGTGTTACAATAGTTGTTACAGGTTGTTTATACTCATTTATACAGTCCAAATAGTAATTAATGCATTATGTATCATTGTTAAAATTAATGTTACTTTTCTTGTGATGCTCAGTATAGTCTCTAATTGTATAGAAACAGTTATGCCGCAGAAACGATTTCACTTGGGATTTAAACATTTCTATTGAATTTAATCGTTTAATGTCATCTGGCAAAATGTTGTAAAATAATGTACATGTATTGTATGTGAATTTTTTGTAATGAGCTGTTGATACTGTCACCTGATGAATATGATTTCTACGTCGAGTGTTATAGTAATAGACCGGCATTTTCTGAAAATATATTCCCGCCCTTAAGCAAGTCATTTTTTACAAAAACCACTGATTCGTAAATAAAAAGACACGGTAATGGTAGAATTCCTAGATTAATGAAGAGAGGCTTACATGAATCACGTGGGTGGGATTTGGTTATTATTCGTACAATTCGTTTTTGTAATCTAAAAGTCTGAGAGCTATAAGATGTATTTCCCCAGAATATTATGCCATATCTCAGGCGGGAATGAACATTCGCGAAGTATACACAACGAGCTGTATGAAGGCTGACTGAATTTGCAAGAATTCTGAACGCGTAGCATAATGAACTTAATTTTGTGTTCAATTCATTTAAATGGACGTTCCATTTAAGGTTTGACTGAATTGAGAGACCTAAAAATTTTGTTGCCTTAACATCAGTCAATGGTACACTGTTCATTTTCAATGGAGCACAGAATTGTTTATTTCCATTTTAGTGTAATGTTATAAGGTTCATTAAAGTTTAATTTAAAAAGATTACAAATTATTTCGATTACCATATTTTATCGCCCCTTTTTATAGCATGATTGTAGGTCGCAGATCGGGAATTATCGTATATGTAGGATATTTCCTACCCTACCCTAACTTACACCTTATCCTGCCCTATCCTATCGAATTCTGTCGTACCCTAGCCTATCAACCCAACCCTAACCGTCTCTTCCCGTCGGACAGACAGACAGACGAACGAACAAACGGACATACAGACAAACGAACGGACAGACAGAGGAACGGACGAACATACAGACGTTTTGAGAAAAACCCTTTTTCGGTACCAGGGTCCCCAAAAGTGTATTTCCGTTGGAATCTTGGAATCGATTTTCCAAAGATTTTCTTAAGTATCTGTACTACGCACATTACGTGTGTGAAAAGTAAATAACATCTTCTTGGGACAAACCGTTTTCATTTTATTGCAAAAACTCTTTCTTTTTTTTTATTTTGAGAAAAATTGCTTTATTAGGCGTAGAGCATCAGGAGTTCTTGTCACTATGTCGCAGAATCAATAAGGAATACTACTTTACGTTGTTTGCGTGAAGCAATAAGAACAAAACACCCGAATTTGTGGCGAAACAATTCATGGCAGTTACATCGCGGTAATGCACTGCTCATGCTTCACTGACTGGAAAAAGCTGCCACAAATGTATTATAGGGAACTATTTTAAAGACGACAAAATCAATATTGATGAATAGTTTTTTTTAGAAAATCTAAGTTTCCGCATACTTATTGATGGTAAGATAAGATTTGATACTACAGAAAGTAAGAGATTATCCGAGTTTAGATTAAATAAGGAAGTCATTAGGAAAAGCAAGAGAATAAATCATTGCAAAACAGTAAAAATCGTTAGCGATTTTAGTAATATTGGGGCATTCCGCAATTCCGTAATCATTGAAAGGTTAAACATTGTGCGTGTACTTCGTTTTTGATACACTCCTTTTTATTGTCCCCCTACGTACACGATAAACGTGATTATTCCATTTACGACGTTTTTACTCGAATATTGTTTTATGTAATTTATATGTTGGCAGTGTATACAAACCTGTATTAAATATTTGTACTCGTCCCTTATCAAATAAACTGTAGACTATCAATTTTCGAACCCGAGGTGATCTTGAAGTACAGGGTAGGATTCAAAAGTAATGAGCCTTCGTTCAAAAAGACAGATTTATTGAGCTGATCGGTACAAGTGACTAATAGTCTTCAAAATATTCCCCTCCAGCATCCGTGCACTTCTGTAGGCGGCTTTTCCAGGACTCAAAGGCTCCCTGAAGTCCTGTTCCAAGATTTCTGCAAGGGCTGCCTTGACATTTGCTTGGATGTCCTCGATGAAGTCGAAACATTTTCCTTTTAGCGCTGATTTTAAGCGCGGAAACAAGAAGTCAGGAGGCGACAAGTAGGGAGGCTGGGGCACCACGGGAACGTTGACTCTGGCCAGGTAGTCGGTGACAATGAAGGCAGTGTGGCTGGGGGCGTTATCGTGGTGAAGCTTCCAGCTGTCCGTGTTCAAAAATTCACGCACTCGCTGCACATTCACGTCAGTACGGGCCGACGACGGGCGTCCAGACCTGGGTTCGTCAGTCACCTGTTCCCGGCCCTCACGAAACTCTTTGTTCCACTTTTTGACTTGCGAATAGGACAGACACTCATGGCCAAACGCCTGTTGAAGCATTGCGAACGTTTCGGAAGGAGACTTGCCCAACCGGAAGCAAAATTTGATCGCGTGGCGTTGCTCTAACGAACTTTCCATTTCGCCGTGTCACGCACCACCGTGTAGGGGCTACTGTTTAGCTCCGAAAGCTGGGAGGCAACTGACCCGCGTTGGGCTGTGAAGCCAAAACCCACCACCACCGTCGCTGTAAAGCGGAGCGCGCTGCAGGGTGCGTACGCGTCAGTATAACGTGACGCTCATTACTTTTGAATCCTACCCTGTATGTACAAAATAAGGTTTGATAAGATGTTAAATGTTCATGTTTTTTTAATATGAAAATACATATTGTTAATAAATGTTAAACAAAAATAAAATTACAGACATTGAATCTATCATCACATCATTTTTATAAGATAGATATCAAAAAAAGGGCCTTGTCGGGAATAAAAACATGAAATGTTCGTTTTTATAACTTCAAAATGGTTAATTTTATAACAAAACTTTATAGGAACTTTTTTGTAGGAAAGTCTGTCTACTTTAATTTTGTAGAGTGCATAATTTGGGGTAGGATTGATGGTTGTGAAGACACTTGCAAAAAACGTGGAAAAAACGTTTAAACGCCTCACCCACACCCCCACCCCTGGCTCGCCCCTCACTCATCCGGGATTTTGAGAATAAACAATCATACCAACTTTCAAAACTCCGGGATTTTTTTCACTAGACTTGTCTAATTTGACTGGGCTGTCTGCTCTAATCAACAAAAAACAAATATTACAAGGATCGTGAAATATCTCGGTATTCGCAAGTATCACATAGAAGAAATAAATTCAAACCAAGAAACAAATGGCATTGCTATCCAAACGAATTTTCGATATTACAAACATTTCAGTCAAAACTTTCAAGAATCACTTCATCTGCACCAGTAAAATGCACCACTATGTCTAAATCTGAACATACCAACTGTTCAAGAACAGATCCCAGAAATAAGCTCAAAATGGTGCCAACGCGTGGAATGGATTCTAATTCTCTAGCACTAAAACTCCATGATAATAGCCGGTAAATATCTCGCCTCAATAGAATTTCCTCTCTCCATCTCCCTTCTCATTTTGATAAAGAACACACATCCAAACAAATTATTTTATTTTGTTATAATATTGTTCATAAATCTTCAGCTTTGTTGTTCTAATGATTATCAATAACAAAGTTCTAATATTGTCAGTAACTTTATTATACTTGGCTTTTTTAACGTGGCATCTGAGGGTATAATCTTCATGATGGAATATAGCACGACTTTTTGCGTCTTTCTTGGTCCTGCCGCAAGATGTCGCATTATTGCCGGGTCAAGCGGTGCTGCAGATCAAGCGACTCTAGCGGCACGACCGAAAAAGACGCAAAAAGTCATGCCAAGGCCGTCTAGAATAGAAGGCCTGCTCCTGCGCCGAATGACGTCACGAAGGGAGGCTGGCAGGAAATGCAGGCTGCCCAAGTGGCACGGCGACATCCCCCAGTTTCAGACAAATATATTTCTTAAACATAGCACGTAAACGCGTACTCGTGAAATTTAGAATAAATCATGAAACACTAAGCCTTCCTGGCGCTCGAGGAATTTATTTTAGTTATTTGGATTTAGTCATTCCGGTATTATTCTATTTTTGTACATGTAAATTACGGCGAATATATTGTGAAGACTTAAATTGCCTAATACAATTTAATAATATTTGAGTCAAATTGATTATAGTATATAATTTTATAAATTCATAAAATTTGCTGCCATCATTGATACTAATAAGTACTAATTAAATAAGATTAAGGGACTTCAGGATAAGAATTCTATTTGTTTTATCCTGCTCTATTTCTTTCAAGTTGTCTTCATTAATTTATTGGGAAAAGGCTTATGTAATACTCATTTATTAGTTACTGCTCTGATGACCATATTGGTAATTTAGTATATTTAATATTTTTATAAGAGAAAGTAAAATTTTATTGATCGATAAGTAAATAACATGCAAGTTACTCAAAAATAAGGGAAAAGGAAGGAATAAAGAAAAGTATGAAATGCAATATTTAATCCATAAAGTACTCTCAGATCATGTAAGACTTTATAAAAATTCCCAAAACACATTGAAAATAAATTTAAAAAATTTTACAATGCTTTAATGTATTCCTCTTTTCCATTCACTTTTGTGATCTTGCGTCTTGCATTCTTGAAGTCATTACTCATATCATTTCTTAATTTACAATAATTCTTCTCCTTCTTCTCCACTTATCATCTTCTACGTCACAAACAGCTTGCAGCACCGTAACAATGTATTTCAGTTTCTCTTTACTGGTGTATTCTGCAGATGTGTAATTCTTTAAATGGCTTAAAAGTGAATCAAATTTGCTCTATTTATTACAAACAAGCTTATCTCCTAACACCCACTTCACCTTATCCGATGATTTCTTGGAGTCTAAGTAAAAAACATCAATTTCTAAATTGTTCTTAATTCGAACAGGGACAGTAATTTTTGAGCAATCACAATCACCAACTTTTAATAGCAATACATAGGCACTTTTTATAATACACGTCCACTCACTAGAAACCTTTTCCATAAATATTTGCAGAAATTGTTCAAAATGTATTGTATCTATTTCACGCCTTTTCTGGAAATTAATTTTACAGCGCTCTTCAATTTCAGGATTCCTTTCTTCAGTCTTCCTCTTCATTTGTCAAATAATGAGGTTGATCAAGAAAGATCGGAGGGAATGCATCTTTTAGTAATGTCGGGTACATTCGTTGCGTAACTAATTCCACACTATCTGGTCTGACTACCTTGTCTTCGCAGACAACAAATCTTTTATCGAAGTGTTTTACACATACATAAGAGTACTTGGTTGGGTCAAAATTTTCCCTGTTTATGGATTTCATCCACTTCTGCCTCAGAGCAGTGTCGTTTGGAAACTTGAACGGGTAAACACGTTCCGTCGTTCCATCATAATTTGGTTGACAGCATGGCACCCTGCACTTCTTTAGCATTTTGCTCTAATCTCTGCAGCCTCAGTTTCAAACTACCTTCAAGATAGTTTGCAAGTATCCACTGGAAAAAATGTTTTTATTAGGACAACATAAACATCCAAGTGCCAGCAATAAAAATTAAACACACATCGTAATTTGAGGTTACTTTGCTCTACTTTTTTTAGGTTTTATTGTAAAGTAATTTAAAAAATGACATTTTTGTAGAACTTTTCATTGTTTTATAATTTTATTAGCTAGTTTAGTATTAGGATATCTGTTGAATTTACTTTATGCCAGAAAACTTACTTGTATCTTTTATATTTAATTTCTACATGTGTGGAGTAAAGTTACCATACTATGGGGGCACTTTACACCAGCCTGCAAAAGTAAGTTACAGATTAATTGTTGTGTTTGAAATGTACGACCTTTATTGCAATGGAGAACACAATCTTCATCGGAATCCAAGTAAAAAAACTCACAAAATACGATTTGTACGAGCCTAATACTATCTAATAGCCAAAAAACTTTCAATACGTATGTAAAAGTAAGACACGTTATTGAATGAAAACACTTAATATATTTCATACAGTTTTTTTTCCACATTCCTGACTTAAATTCGACAACAATATTGGACAGTGGAGATTGTTTGCTCCATTTTTGTTGTAGAACAATTTCCCCAAAGTGGGAAATGAATAACCTCTTACGAAAATGACTCGCTCATACTCATAAAACACAACTAAGCTCAGAATTAAAATATGAAACGGGAGGCACAGATAATGAATTCCGAAAATAAGCACAATATATCCACAAATTGTCTCAGGTCAGAAACTTTTTCACGCATCTGGAGCAAAGTAACCTGAAATTACAGTATTACAAAAACATATTCTTGAATTTCAAACCATACTCAATCAATTTTCCCATATAATATTCATACACAAGATATTCCTAGCATAACATATAATTTACAGCGCAATAATTTACTTTATTTCTATGAGGAAAGCATTGGTTATTATTCACACGCTGAAAAATATTTTATAATTGCACCAAATTCTTAAATCACTCAATACGAGAAGTAAATAATGAATTAATACATACCTTGCTTTCTAGAAGATATTGGATGAAGGAATTATTTGTATGTAGAAAACCGAGCACGCAATATCTATCAATATCCATTCATTCACATCTGAGTTTATCCACAATGGCATAAGCGAAAACGAAAAATGTTCAGCCCCCCTTGTCTGACGTCAGACCACGTGACATTCGCACTGGCTCAGGCCTTCTATTCTAGACGGCCTTGGTCGTGCCATATTCCATCTTGAAGATAATACCCTCAGATGCCACGTTAGAAAAATCCAAATATGTACTAGTTATGTTAAAAATGCCAAGGAAAATACCAATGGGTGACTTACATTTCATTTTATATTGTAAATATATTTTGCCCTAATATTTTCTTATTATATCTTCTATGAAATATATTTTTTTATTTACGTTGTACATAATAATAAAAATAAACATTCTTTAACTACTTTTTACATGTGGTAAATTTACGATTGGAGTGTAACCTAGACATTTTCGATAACTAGAACCACAATTGTATACTGTTTTATGCTTGTTAAAAGAAAATATATACCCAAAACAAAATTTAATGTATCGAATTCATCTTCCAATAAAAAGAATACAATCTAGTCTTTTTAATGGTGCATACCTCTTACAGTGAATCACTGAAGTTATTTTCGGGTTTTAACACGATATAATGCAAGTGAGATTGTAAAAAAAGTGTATATTTGGTATAGTCGAATTCCTTGTTAATGGAATTCAACTTCAAACCCTCCTTAACAGCAATATTAGATGTGACAATACATTCCGACTTCAACGATCCAACGATTCCGAATCAAAACTCTAAGTCTAATTGAAAACTGTTAAGTTTGTAAACATGAAGAAAAAATTGTTCCATCGTATCCTTGAGCAAATCAACAATTCTCTGAATATAGTGGCAATAAAAGATTTTAGGAGGCATTGATGAAAAAAACAATGTTCATATTTCTACAGCCTGGCCTTTTACATATGGATGACTCAAAAATTCATGTTGACATTCTCATCGCAAGAAAACATTCACATCAAGAAAATTAACAACACCTTCCTATTATTTTTACACAATTTAAAGCATTTTCTGACATTATGAAGAACAGTTTGTAAGGAATTTTTTACATCAGGAATAAATCTGGAATGGACATAGAAGCCGGAGTCTCCTTCAACACATTAAAACCACAAATATGGCAATGGAAGGTGAGGAATCAGAACAAATCTTTCTTTTAGAGTTCCTTGTTGACAACGTTCGCATTAAGAGATCCGCAAGCTTCTCAGACAGGCACATCGATTCGATTCCCAGTCAGCTCACAACAATCTTCCAGTTTCTGAAGTTTCCGCCGCTGGAAATAAAAGAGAAAGACCAACACAACAAGGGAGATGAAGTCCCTTCCTTCAGGGTCGGCAAGTCATGTCTATTTGCTATTCCCAGCAGGAAGCTTGTAGATTATTCCAAACTCTTCAACCTGAACGTGAGCGTCGCTAGACGGTTCCCACCTGGCGTTTTACCAGAGAAGACGATACTCGGCGAAACAACGGTGGACATCTCCAGCGATTTCGCCTACGTCGTCACAGAGGTCCTCACGAATCCTCATGCGATCCCTAAGTCGAAGGCCATGAGAGAGAGCTACCCACTCAAAAACTCCGGAGACAATGTTCAAATCGGCAGCATCGTTTTGTATCTGCGCATCTCTTGCTTCGGAAAACTCATCGTGAACGAGTTCCAACTGAATACGGAGTGCACCGCCGTGGTCCCCGCCGACCTGTCGAAGAAAGATCCGGACGAAAGGAGTCGTAAAGATGACTCGGATTTCTCGCCGTTCAAGCTGGGCACCGGCGAGGAAGTGCTGATGGGCCACTTGAAGCGAAGTTCGTCGGAGTCTTCGGTCGGGTCCGGAGACTTCGCCGAAGACGACTACACCGAGGTGGGCGCCAAGGTGGAAGGTCGCTGGATCACCATTCGCGTGCCCAAGGAGAAGCTGCGAACGCACGCCGGGGACATCTGCAAGCTGGACGGGGGCGGCGGGTTGGTGGGCGGTGGCGGTGGGGGTGGAGGGTCCATGGACGCCCTGTCCGCCCTACCCAGCCGCGCGTCCCGCCACGTGAAGGGCTTCGAGCGGCTGGGCGGGCGCAGCTTCATGCACCTGCTGCAGCGCGGGGGCGGGGTGGGGGAAGCGGCGTCGCTACCGGCGTCGCGCGAGAGCGGGCGGCGCGGGGGCGGCGGGGGTGGCGGCGGCGGCGGAGGAGGAGGTGGGGGCGGGGGTGGGGGCGGCAGCTCGCTGAGGGTGCGCCCCACCAGCACCCCGCTCGAGGCGGCGCACGGAGCCCTGGGCACGCCCCTCAGCCCCGCCGACGCCAAGAGCAGCAAGGGCAAGAGCAAGAGCAGCAAGGTGAAGCCCGCCAAGGCGGACCGCAAGGCCGACAAGAAGACCAAGAAGAGGCCCCTCGTCTGACTCGCCCTACCCCGTCACACAGACCCACCTGTCTTTTGTAATGCTTTTATTTTGATTAATAAAATCCTTTTTGTATATGTTGTATTTTCAAACCTTAGTTGAGAAACGAACATGATCATTTCGCTGATTTTAGTTTTCTTTCGTTCATTTTGCATAACACATATCCTCCAAGAATACAAAGAAGAGCGAAAACCTAGGAACTGATGTTACAATCATGGATTTTCGATAAGTTGTAATCCGATTAGAAATATCTTCGCTCATAAGAAGACAAAGAAAAGGAATTAGTATTAAAATAGATAATTCCTTACTTAAATTCAATTTTATACCCCGAAACATTTCATCGCACATTTTTTTTGTCAAAAAAGGTTTAACTTCCAGTGATGACAACACTGACTTCCATTCTTCGTTCTTCGCTTTTAATACTTGAATTATTTACTCATTTGGTAGATTTGTTTTATACCACACTTTCCTAGCTTCTCAGCATATCAAATTTTAATATCAAGACTTTAAACAATATTTTAGCACTTTGGTTGTTTGAAAGCGGTGCAAGATATCAAAATGTGCTGGTTAGATGTGTAATTATGTGTGTGGATATGTCCTCTTCGATTATTGTCAAAAAACGAAATTGATTTATAGAAAGGTAATTAAACTAAAAAAATGTTTCAAACATTTGTTGTTATAACTATATATTATTTATGTAAATTTTCCTACGTACGTGAAAAAACATTGATAATAACTAATTAGATTTGAATAATCTTTTCTTTTCAAAAACTACCAATAATGCTCAAAAGAGCATTATTATATTTTTTCATGTTAATATTCAATACAATACTTGGAATATGTTTTCAAGTTAAAAAAATACATTTTGCAAAGGGAAAATCAATGAAGGACAGTTATACTCATATGAACTATTTCGAAAAATGTGGAAAAAAAACATTTTATTTTAAAAAAAGAACAACCTGTACTTTTCCAGAGTTTACCTTTTAATTTGGTGTAGCTAGAGATCATTTTTGGAATCTGATTTTGTATTTTGGAGTAACGCTTGTATCCCTTATAACACGGAACAACAAATTCACTAGTATGCATATTCGTTGTTCACATAAATGTTGCAATTGCATTTATTAAAGAATAGTGCATTTTCATAAGCCAAATAGAAATATCACCTTCTTACGCCCACATCTTTGAAGAGCTATTTCATCTCCTTGAAACGTTTGTCTACAGAAGCAAAAAAATACGTATCTTATTTAATCTTCCCGAACAGCAAATTTAAAATCGGAGAGTGACACCTGAGAATATTTCCTTGTTACTCTCGAACTACTCGTATATGAGGATTCAGTACAGCGACTTCAAGCGCAGAGCTTCGCCTTGTTTCTTACTTCAAATTAACTTCAATTGAAAGACGTCTAATGAGAGATCTATAGTTGTGCAGTGCAGTGCCGTGCAGTGCTGCGCAGCGTAAATCTAAGCGAAGCACTGCAGTGTGATGCAGTGAAGACGGGAGAAGGCGATCTACGCCAATTTTCGAACCGATTCAATCAAAGAATGTCCTATATTATTTCGATAGTGTGGATGAGTTTTGTATCTCTCGCACTCCACCAACCTTATCAAATTGAGGTATCTAAAAAAAGAATATCACGGAGACGTGACGAATTGCACTTTTACTTTAATGTTCTCCGTGTTAACTGATCTGTGACGTGTTGGTCAGTAACTCTAGCGTTCAGCACGGCGACAAATGAACACTACGCCATTACATTCGATACTACTTTCATAATACAAATTCGTTCTGTCAAACATCAACAAAAATAAAATGTTTATATATTTAATTTTCTCTCGAATATACCTAAATAAACAACAGGTGAATTAGAATTTTTAAACTATTTCAAGAAAAGAAATTATTAAAATATAATGAATATTGTCGATTGAAATTAAGTAATGTGAACAGGAATAATAAATATTTCTTTACTTTTCTTGAAAAGTCTAGAAACTGCTAATCCAAATTTGTACCAAAATTAGACAAAAAACGAGATTCTGACTGCATACAGAAGGGCTCATTGAGAGAAGATCTTTTTTACCTAGAAGGGGCAAATGAAAATCAGGGTAATGCTTATTATTCTTATTTCATTTCACGGACGGACGGACGGACCTCCAAATCAATCCATCAACTCTCCCTCAAACTGTAAAGATTTTTTAAAACTCGCTGCCCCTCGAGTCGAGCCAGAGGAATATCCATTTTGGAAAAAATCCTACGTATGGTTTAGGCGCAAGTGGTGTTTACGGATGGACGGACGTACGGACGAACAGGCGAACGGTTTTAAAAAACACTTATTCGGTATCAGTTGACCCCCAAACCTGTATTTCCGTTTAAAAATCAGGAAATCGATTTTCCGCAGCAACACATAACTTCCTCTTTATTACATATATATTTCGTATATACGCATGTATACGAGAATATGAAAGAAAGAGGTGTTGAGGAGGCGGCGGTGCGTGCGCAGACCAAGATGCCGCCGGTGCTGGTGGCGCGCGCCGACTCGGAGAACGAGCTGTACGTGGCGGCGTTCCTGGTGTGCGGCGCGCTGGCGGCCGTGCTGGTGGCCGGCGCCGTGCTGTTCGTGGTGCGCCGGCACGCGCGCTCGCGCCGCAAGCTGCAGGCGCTGGGCGCGCACGACTCGGAGGCCAGCAAGGACTACCAGGACCTGTGCCGCGTGCGCATGGCCAACAAGGCGGGCGGCGGTGGGGGCGGGGCCGGCGCGCAGGACAAGCAGCAGCCCGAGCCCGTGCACGTGGGGCAGGGCGGGCGCATCGCGTCGCTCTCGCGCGAGTCCGAGGGCTCCAACAACAGCCCGTCCTCGCGCTCCAGCACCTCCTCCTGGTGAGCATACGCACACGCACACGCGCTTGCGCCGGTCGGACGAACACCAACACTTACACTCCGGCTTAAATATAGTGGCACTTCAATTTGATTGATTGATTTATTCATGTTTCCGGGCGCGTCAACTGCTCTGGTCATTAGTCCCGTTAGTGTAGTGCATGTTTTTTTTCTCGGGAGATGGCGGTGATCTTCCCCCGCTGGATGGCGAGATCCGGCACCGACCTACCGTCGGCTAGTGAGGTTTCCTCCTAACCAGGACTCTCCCACCAGCGTGTCACCGCCCCAGCCGGGACAAGCTCTAAGCTCCCGACCGGTCTCCCGGGATATGTGGTAGTGTAGTGCATGTTAGTGTAAGTGTGTGTGTAAGGGGAGAAGATAGACAAGGAATGGGAAGGACAGATCACGCGCGGTTCGTGGCCCGTTTGATAGGGTACTGCTCCGGCATTCGCCTGGTGTTCGGAGAAACCACGGAAAACTACCGATCAGAGCAGCCGGCCGCTAGAATTCTCCTCCAGACAGCGACTGAATTCGACCTAGCTGGAAAGCGAGTGTCGAATATCCTGCCGCCGTGGGGAGTGGGAACCTAGGACCTCCCGGTCAGAGGCGCTGCAGTGACATCAGCTGATGTACTGAGCTACCGCTCCCGGTTGGCACTTCAAAGACACGAGGTGGACGGAGTGGGAGACGTTGTCATCCGAGCGGGAGCTCCAATATCAAAATGTTTAATCCTAAAGCTCGATATACATGGTACAGATTCTCATATAGTTTCTGTGCAGAAACTTCAAGATTCCTATCTAGAAGTATAAAAGCCGAAAGTCGCGCATACACGGTCTATACGTTTTCTGCACGAAACGCCACAAGCCACCGCTACGGGGTCTAACGAGGAACAACTGAATTGCGCCGTCCGGGTATTTTTAATGGTGGTATTTCTGTTCGTGAGTTCTGGCTGTGATCTTTATTTAGTATTAATTAGCCATCAGGAGCATAGAGAATAAAAATTGGAAGGCAAGAATTGGGGACAAGGAAGTTATCACAATATATCACTTCACACAATCGTACCTTGACACAACTAACCACAAAATCGATATCGCCGATTACCGTTAGTGAACGATTCTGCCGTTGGGGGCACTTGAATCAAACTGTAGGCTTTCTGCATGAAAAATTATGAACATGTTCATGTAGAAAACGTGCAGTCTGGACTGCACGTTTTCTGTACGTCCAATCTGCTTGAAAACTGTACCGTGTATACCGGGCTTAACGAGTCTGCCGATTGGGTTAGAGTGTCCCACACTCCGTCCGGGTCGTACACGTTCAAATTCCACTGTGTATACATTGGATTATACAGAGAAACCTCGCTGACATGAAACAACTTTGACCTAGGTAGCACTGCTCATCAATTTATGTCACTGCAGTGCCTCTAACTGTGGTGTCCTAGGGTATCGAGTCCCGACGGTGGCAGGATTTTCAACACTAGCTTGTCAGCTAGGTCGAATTCAGCCCCTGTCGGGAGGAGAATTCTCGCGGCCGGCTGCTCTGATCTATAGTTTCCGTGGTTTCTCCGACCGACACCAGTCAAATGCCCGAGCAGTTCCCTAACTAACGGACCACGGTCCTCGCGCGATCTTTCCTTCCTCTTTCATGTTCTACTCTCACCCCTTACAAACACTTACATGAACTAAACAACCACAGATGTCGGGAGATCAGTTGTGAGTTTAAAGCTTGTCCCGGCAGGGGCGGTGCCCCGATGGGGGAGATACTAGGTTGGGGAAACCCATTCGTCGACGGTAGTTCGGCCCCAGACCTCACCATCCAGCAGATTATCATCACCACGTCTCGAGAAAAACGCACTACACTTACTGGACTCATTACCTTAGCCGTTAACGCGCCCGGAATCACCAATCACTCAATCGACGAAATATTTCACTGCGACAGAACGTGTACCTGCTAAACACCCGTTCATAATACATTGCATACCAATACGGAGCAAATGTCACTCGTGTAATATTGTTAAGTAATCCTAAGAACTTGATAACATACATACCTCACGCGGATGGAATTAGTCAGAGGGTCGACCAGTTAACGTTCAAAGTAGGTCTCCAGAAGAGTAGGAGTAGTAGCCTATGTGTACATAAGTGTCTTCCAAGTGAATTCACTAGCTGAAATAATGCCTTACGTCACAGTCGTAGAAATTTTTCTCGAGTACTTTTTAACTATTCAACAAGATACTGCAACGTCAGAGACATTCAAAAAACACTTTTTAAAATATTTTTTAACCCTTTCTCCCATTGTAACAACACAACATTAACACTTCCTTCAGATGATCGTTCCGTTTTCAAACACAGTCTCTCACCCGCGTACTTTCAGAATTCAAAGAGAACTATGACTTAATTTCTCTATTTTTATTTAAACTATCTCGCTCTCTCGCTATCTCTCTCGCTCTCTCGTTCTCACTCTCGCTCTCTCTCGCTCGCTCTCGCTCTCTCGTCCACTCTCTCTCGCCCTCTCTCGCGCCCTCGCTCTC